>CAMZMU010000059.1:53709625-54010985 GCA_947311845.1 Poa pratensis | reverse complement strand
TCTAACTCATCAATTCTATGATTTTGGGTGTCATGGATATTATTATCCTCAAGAACAGTGATTCTTTCATTGATGGTGGCTATTGATTCATTAGTCTTACCAATACAATCAAGAAAATTTGGAAAAAATTCTCCATAGAGTCTAACTTATTTATAACATCCTCCAAGGTGATCTCAATTTTAATATCTTTAGTGGGTGGTGTTCCTACCAAACTTTCAATAATATTACAGGCTTCTAAAGCAGGAGTACCCAAGAAATTTCCACCTGTAAGAGTGTCTAGAACATACCTATACCAACTAGAGATACCAACATAAAAGTTCCTAAGGAGGATAGTGGTAGAGTGTTTCTTAGTACATCTATGATGAGCATCACTAATTCTATACCAAGCATCTTTCAAATTTTCACCTCCTAGTTGCCTAAAAGAACGAACTTCAACTTCAGGAGCATTCATTTTGAAAAACAAAATCAAACTGAATTAAACAAGTAACTAATTTTTTTGTGTTTTTGATAAAGAGAGCAAACAAGACTAAATAAAAATAAACTAAGCAAGACAAATAACAAAGTAAAGAGATTGGGTGTGAGAGACTCCCCTTGCAGAAGCAATTCGGTTTTCCCCGGCAACGGCGCCAGAAAACGTGTTGCTAGCTCTAAGTTGACGAGGGAATATCTCCCCGGCAACAGTGCCAGAAACAATGCTTGTACGTCACACGTCAGTTGGGAACCCCAAGAGGAAGGTATGATGAGTGCAGCAGCAAGTTTTCCCTCAGTATGAAACCAAGGTTTAATCGAACCAGTAGGAAAACGAGGTTGCTTCGAAGGTGTTGGTGAAGGAGTGTAGTGCGGCGCAACACCAGGGATTCCGGTGCCAACGTGGAACCTGCACAACACAATCAAATTACTTTGCCCCAACTTAACAGTGAGGTTGTCAATCTCACCGGCTTGCTGAAAACAAAGGGTTAAACGTATCGAATGGAAGATGATGTTTGTTTGCATAAAACAGTAGAGAACAATGATTGCAGTAGATTGTATTTCAGATGTAAAAGAATGGACCGGGGTCCACAGTTCACTAGTGGTGTCTCTCCAATAAGATAACTAACATGCTGGGTAAACAAATTACAGCTGGGCAATTGACAATTGATAAGTGCATATAACATGCATGTGTGAGTTGTGGTGTCTACTATGAGATTCATTTGGGCATTACGACAAAGTACATAGACCGCTATCCAGCATGCATCTATGCCTAAATAGTCCACTTTCCGGTTAACATCCGTACCCCTTCCAGTATTAAGTTGCAAGCAACAGACAATTGCATTAAGTAATGTGCGTAATGTAAACAATACATTCATCCTTGAATAAAGCATTGCTGTTTTACCCCTAGTGGCAACAACACATCTACAACCTTAGAACTTGCTGTCACTATCCCAGGTTAAATAGAGGTTGAACCCAACTATCATGCATAAATACCCCCTCTTGGAGTACAAGTATTCACTTGGCCAAGGCTTCAACAAGTAACGGAGAGCATGCAAGATCACAAATGACATAGACATGATAATATAATATTCAGCTCCACATAGGTATCAATATAAGTCAGATCCCAGCAAACACAACATGTAGCATTACAATAAGATGATCTTGATCATGATAGGCAGCTCACAAGATCTAAACATGATGGCACAAGTGGAGAAGACAACCATCTAGCTACTGCTATGGACCCATAGTCCAAGGATGAACTACTCACGCATCACTCCGGAGGCGGGCATGGCGATGTAGAGCCCTCCGGTGATGATTCCCCTCTCCGGCAGGGTGCCGGGAAGAGCTTCAGAACCCCCCGAGTTAGGGTTGACGACGGCGGCGGCAGCGAATATGTTCTGGATGAAAGGCTCGGTGTTTTAGGGTTTTCACGTCTCGGGGAATAAATAGGCGAAGGGGCGATGTCGGCGGACCCCCGAGGGGCCCAAACCACAGGCGGCGCGGCTGGGCCCACTGCCGCGCCGCCATGGTTTGGCCACCTCGTGGCTCTTCGTCTCTCCTTCGGACTCCGTGTACGTGTTGGAAAAATAGGGACTTGGCCTTTTGTTTCGTGCAATTCCGAGAATATTTCCAGAAGTAACTTTCTGAAACCAAAAACAGCAGAAAACAGGGAACTGGCACTGTGGCATCTTGTTAATAGGTTAGTCCCAGAAAATGCATAAAAGTGATATGAAGTGTATATAAAACATGTAGCAAATGGTATAATATAAGCATGGAACAGCAGAAATTATGGATACGTTGAAGACGTATCACCCATCCAAAGAAAAGTTTCTGGAACCTGTTGCGCTCGAAACGCGTCACACGAACACGTCCTCGTGTACCCGCGGTGCCGGGGGAGATACTCCGCAACTCGCCCCGCGGGAGGCCTGCTTCCAGCGCGATACGCAAGACAGCAAGCAGGCGCTTTTTAGACCAGACGCCCCAGCCCCTCGGGAAGCCCCGTCTGAGGAAGCCGGCGACGATTGGCTGAACTAAGCCGGACTTGGCCGCTCTCAGCTCGGTTTTCGATACCCGGCGAAATCTAGATGAAGTCGCCGAACAACGGAAGCATAAACAAGGGTTTGAGGAGATAAAAGTAGGTTGTATTGATAGGTTGTCGATTGTTTGCTTAATTTCAATCGGCCGTCACCTCTCACATATATATGAGGCGGCTGGACTTCCCGTACAAGTAATGGACTTCTACAAGGCTTACAAATCATAGTCTAAGTCGAATCCATCTCTAAAATAGGCAACTTTTGGCCGGCAACGTTGGCTTCAAACTTGTTGGCTACTTCGGAAAGTTGCCTTTTGCCTTCCGTACTGGCTTCCAACTTGCTGGCTACTGGAAAGTTGCCTTTTTCCCTTCCGTATTGGCTTCAAACTTGCCTTCTTTCTTAGAGACGAGATATCTTGATCGGCTTCGTATTAGACCCGGATTTCTGTCCGGCTTCTTTTAGAAAGTTGCCTCCCATTTTCCAGCCTTGATCTTAGAAAGTTGTCTTCTCGTTTTCCGCCTTGATCTTGACCTTGAAAGTTGTCTTCTATTTTTCTGCCTTGATCGGTGGAAAGTTGACTTGCCGGCTTGTATTTGACAAAGTTGGCTTTATGCCGTCTTGTCTTGACAATGTTGACTTCTTTTCTGCCGCCTTGTCTTGACAACATTGACTTCCTTTTTGCCACCTTGTGTTGACAAAGTTGGCTTCTTTTCAGCCACCTTTATTGCTTCCTTTGACTTAGCTCGCTATGTCTTCAGGCAACTTCGCACTCCCGAATCCAGCTTCCGCCTTGTTCCGGTTGCCGGATTATTGGCAGCCTTCTTCCGGCCATCTTTTCCTGGAAAGCTTCCCATCACCATTTTAGCCTTCTTTGTTGCCTTCTTTAAGCCGCCAAATCCTCCTTGAACCTGAAACTGGCAATCTGCCAAAAACGGGTGCTAACACATGCCCCCCTGTTTTCTAGTAGAGCTTGCGTACTAGAAAATATTCAATGTAGAAGTTTTTGTCTAAGGGCGATGCTTAAGCTCATCGGCCATATGCTAAGGGCGATATATGTATATCGGCCATACGTGCAACTCATGCAGTTTGCCACACGCTCGGGTGGAATTTCTTCAAGTATTTCCCATTGATAGCTCGAGGCAACATGCTGCCTTCCAATGTCTCCACCAGATAAGAGTTGCCGGGTACTATTCTCGCGACTCGCAGCGGCCCTTCCCAGTTTGGGGACCATTTGCCAAATTTCCGGCTTCTAGAGCCAACTGGCAATATAACTTTCCAGACCAAGTCGCCAATTTGAAAGTCTTTTAGCCGGACCTTCTTATTGTAAGTTTTTGCCACCCGCAACTTTTCCTTCTCAATTTCTCGCAAGGCAATAACACGCTTGTCGGCTACTTCATCAACATTGTCCATCATCAAGCTGCAGTAGTCTTCAGCCGACAAGTCATCTTGCTTAGCAAGCCTCAAGGCAGCCAGATTCACTTCTACTGGCAAAACGGCTTCTTGTCCATACACCAACTCAAAAGGAGTTGCCTTGGTTGCTCCATGCCTTGAGATCCTGTGCGCCCACAATGCTTCGGACAGTACCTCGTGCCACCTCCTTGGATGATCCTGTACCTTCTTCTTGATCAATTTGACCAAGATTTTATTGCTTGACTCGGCTTGTCCGTTGGCTTGTGCATAGTAGGGAGATGAACTGAGCATCTTGATTCCAAGTGATTCGGCAAATTGCTTCACCTCCTTAGCCATGAAGGAAGTACCTTGATCTGTGGTAAGAGTCTGCGGAATGCCGAATCGATGGATGATATGTTCTGTAATAAACTGGATCACCTCCTTGTGGGTCATGTTTCTGAGAGGTACTGCTTCAGACCACTTGGTGAAATAATCAGTAGCCACCAATACGAACCGATGCCCCTTGGATGAAGGCGGATGGATCATGCCGACAAAGTCAAGCGCCCAACCCCGGAAAGGCCACGGTTTTATAATTGGATTAAGAGGTGAAGCTGGCACCAACTGAATATCTCCAAACTTCTGGCAGGTTTCACATCCCCTGTAATATCTGAAGCAGTCATTGATCATTGTCGGCCAATAAAAACCTGCTCGCCTGAGCATCCACTTCATCTTGTGGGCCGACTGATGTGTTCCACATAAACCATCATGTACCTCTCCCATGGCAACTCTAGCTTCGTCTTCATTCAAGCACTTTAGAAGAAGACCATCGGCAGTTCGGCGATATAAGGCGGCATCCACCAATGTATACTTGAGAGCTAGGCGCCGAACTGCTCTGTCTGTTTTTCGACTTGGATCTTGTAAATAGTCAATATAAGGTTGTCTCCAGTCGTCCGCCAAGTTGTCACTTGACTCCTCCTTAGCCGGCTCCAACAAGCCGGCTTCCTGTTTGGCTTTCTCCTTAGCCGGCTCCAACAAGCCGGCTTCCTGACTGGCTTCCTCCAAGTTGGCAACATGAGTTGTTGGCTGTTCCTTGATAAAGAATAAACCACGACTGACGTGATAGCCAGATGCCTGTTGTGCCAACTCATTCGCAAGCCAATTGTCTTGCCTAGGAACATGAGATATGTGGAAATAATCCAACGTTGAAATCATATCCAGGCATCTATCAAGATAAATGTTGAGAGACCCGCTGTTGCATTGACAAATCTTGGCCACTTGCTGGACAATAAGCAACGAATCTCCATATGCCTCGACATGAGTTACCCCTGCGTCCACCAATATTTCTAGCCCGAATAGAAGTGCTTCGTATTCGGCTTCATTGTTAGTGCATAAATAGTCAAGACGACAAGAGGCTTCAAAAACAGTACCGTGTGGTGAGATGTACACAATGCCAACTCCTTGTCCGCTGCTGCAGACTGAGCCGTCAAAATAAAGCTTCCACGGTACAGCCGACACAATATTTAAGCCGGCTTCTTCCTCCAGGTCAATCCGATGTTCAACAATAAAGTCAGCTACAATTTGGCCTTTCATAGATTTTAGTGGTTCATAAGCCAAATCATATTCAATCAACCCGTACGCCCACTTGCCGATTCGCCCACTAAGAATCGGCCTTTGTATCATGTGTTTGAGAACATCGGTCTGACCAAAGACTTTGCATTCACTGGATAGCAGATAATGTCGCAATTTGGTGCAGGCAAAGTAAAGAGACAAACACAACCTTTCTACAAAGCTGTACCTTGACTCGGCATCCAGCAAACGTCTACTCAGATAAGTGATGATGTACTCTTGTCCTTCGGCTTCCTGAGTTAAGGCAGCTCCGATCACTTTGTCCTCAGCAGCAATATAAAGCCGGAAAGGTTGACCATGAGCCGGCTTCCTGAGAACTGGAGGAGTAGACAGGCAAGTTTTTATCTTGTCAAACGCCTCTTGCTGCTTTGCCCCCCAGGTGAATTCATCATCATTCTTGAGCCGAAGGATCTGTGTAAATGCATCAACTTTTCCAGACAAGTTAGCAATGAATCTTCTCAAATAGTTTACCTTGCCCAGAAACTTCTGCATGTCATTTTTGCAACCCGGCGCCTGTATCTTCTGGATGGCTTCAATCTTTGCCGGATCAACTTCTATGCCATGTTCATGTATGATGAAACCAAGGAATCTCCCAGCCGACACGCCAAAGGCACACTTCAAAGGATTCATCTTGAGCCCGTACTTCCTCATTCTTTCAAACGCCAGCCGCAAGTCGGCCAAGTGATTTGACTCGCCGTCCGACTTAACCACCACGTCATCAATATATACCTCCAGTACGACTCCCAGAAGATCATGGAATATCAGGTTCATCGCTCTTTGATAGGTGGCTCCGGCATTCTTCAATCCAAAAGTCATCACGGTCCATTCGAACAAGCCAACAAAGCCTGGGCAGCGAAACGCCGTCTTAGCCGAATCTTCTTCGGCCATAAATATTTGGTTGTAACCTGCGTTGCCATCCAAGAAGCTGATAACTTTGTGACCTGAGGCTTCGTTGATAAGCATGTCGGCTATTGGCATAGGGTACTCATCCTTTGGCGTGGCTCGATTCAAATCCCTGAAATCAATACATGCCCTAATCTTGTCGGATCCTTTCTTTTCGACCGGCACAATGTTGGATAACCATTCGGCATACTTACAGGGCCGAATAAAGTTGGCTTTCAAAAGCCTGCCAATTTCCGCCTTTATCCGATCATAGATCAGTGGATTAAATTTGCGAGCCGGCTGCTTGTATGGTCTGAAGCCGGCTTTGATAGGCAACCGATGTTCGACCAACTCTCGGCTTAACCCAGGCATCTCGTGGTATTCCCATGCAAAGCAATCCACGTACTCTTTGACTAGCGCGATTAATTCAGACTTATAATCGGCCGCCAACTTTTGCTTTACAAATGTCGGTCTAGGGACAGTGCCATCCCCAATGTCAACTTCTTCCAGCAAGTCAGCCGATGTAAAGCCTTGTCCCAACTTATCCATGTCATCTGGTTCTTCAATTGCTTCATACATATCGTTCCTTTCGGTCCGATACTCGTCCAGACGCTTCTGCAGCCACTCATCATTTTGATCCATCTACTTGAGCGGCAGCCGATTGCTACCAATCGGCTTTAGAGATACTGGCACGAATCCGTCCCTGGTAGCACTTAGGAAGTCGAATCCGGATAAATCACGCCCAGAAAGGCATGTGACATTAGAATGTTGCCAGTCAACAATCGACTCGGCTAACGCAATGCATGCCGATTCGTCAGCATGGACAACTTCAACTTCGTCGTCAACCCATTGCACTAGTTGCTGGTGCATAGTAGACGGAACACACTGGTTAGCATGAAGCCAATCCCGTCCTAGCAGCACATTGTAGTTTCCCTGCACCTCAGCAACAAAGAAGGCGGTAGCCAAAGTCTTGCTTCCTACTGTGAGCTCCAAGCTGATAACGCCTTTGGCTTCTACTCCTTCTCCTCCTTCGAACCCATTTAACACCATGTTTGTCTTCATCAGGTCGCCATCATCTAGTTGTAGCTTCTTGAAGACAGAATATGGCATCAAGTTTACCACAGCGCCGCCATCCACCATCATCCTGGTGACCGGCTTGCCATCAATGTGTCCTCTGACATACAGAGGCCTGAGGTGTTTCACCGGCTTGTCAGGTTTTTCGAAGACAACATTTTTTGGTCCAAAGTTGATTTGCGCAACCTCGCCTTCTTTGACAGCACGGAACTCGGCCGGCAAGTAATACACCATGTTGATGTCCATTCCTGTCCGAGTCGGCGATTCTTCATAATCTAGCAGATCTTCATCTGTCAAATTGCCTGACTCATCCATTGTTGACTCTGACATTGCTGGTTCTTCTTCTGCCTTTTCTTCCATTGCGAGGTCTTCACTTGCCGGCTTCTCTGTGGCCGGATCTTGGATTGCCAGCTCCTTTGCCAAACTTGCCATCGCCAAGTCTGCTGCTTCGACTTCGTCAGCCCATGAAGAATAGGTGATAGCCGGCGTAGCTGCCGGCTCTATTTCACCATCGACAGCAGGACTCATGGTAGTTGGTGCGGAAGCCGCCATAAGGACTGGCCTAGGAATCCACTTTTGCGCCGGCAACATTGGTCGCTCAGCATTGAATTTGACGTCCCTGGATTGCTCAGCTCTTTCTTCTGCCTTCTCCCGGTTCCTTGCTCTTTGCAGTTTCCGCTTTTGTGTCTTTGTTATACCTGGCGGGCACCACTTTGGCTGAGTATATTTTGGATCCCGGGGTTGAGCTTTCATGGCTTGACTGGAGCTAGCTTCATGATCATTGGTTGCTGGCTTTGGCGCGATAGCAAGTATCGGCTCACTGTTTGCCGGCTCTGTAATCGGGTCCTTCAATTTTAGCACATGAGTTCCAACAACCAATAAGTTGTCTGAGACTAATCCGCCTTCTGGCTCCGCCTTTTTAGCACCTTGCGCCTTGATCCGCCAATATGACATGTCTCCGGGATACACAAGCCGGCTTTGCATAGATGGCCGGATTGCCCTGCGTTTGACCTCGTCAGCCGGCCTCTGGTGCCGGCTATTTTCCTCCGTGGATGGTGACCTTGGTCGTTTCCCATACTGCCACTGGTGCGACCTCGACCCGGCCTGGCGCACGTACTTGTTCAGCAGCATGTCAAAAGTTGGCTTTGTCTTCCTTGGTCTATATTCAACCTGGTTTGTCTTCCATCTGCCAACTTCTGGGCTCTTGGGCTTGATAAATCTAGGCGGCGACTTGTCTGGCCGTGGTACTTGCCCCCCGAGTGTAGGGTTGTTGATGGTAATCTTGATGACTTCGCCTCCATCGGGTTGCCGGCTCACTATAACTTGTCTTCCTGCCGCCTTGCTGCTGGCCACCTTCCTGGGTTCACCAACAACAACATTTGATTTATTAGCGGCTTCGGCTGCCTCTGGCCGAAGTAGAACTTTCTTTCCCTCCAGATCTAGCACGTTTACTGGAAACGGCTGTGTATCAATTGCCATGCCGGCAAAGCTCAATCGTCCGTCGTTGAGGGCCGATTGGATCTGTTTACGAAAGACATTGCAATCATTAGTAGCATGAGAGAAAGAATTGTGATACTTGCAATAAGCCCGCCGCCTTAATTCATCAGGCGATGGTATAACATGATTTATCCTTATCACTTTATCCTTCAACAAGGCATCAAATATTCTATCACACTTGCCTACGTCAAAGCTGCATTTTATTTCGTCATCCCGATTTTTACGAATCGGCTTTAGATCATCACACATGTATGGTTTGGCCTTGCTGGGCCAAACAAACTCAGCGGAATAAACATCGGCTTCATCACCGGAGTCGGCATCGTTGTCAACAATATTAAGCCGGCTCCTGCTCATCCGATGCGAGTCTTTTGACTCATTGACCCGGCTCTCTTGAGCCAACGCTCTCTCCTGGACTTGGCCAACAGACAAGAATTCATGTCCTTCTAACCTCTCTTTCAGGTAGGACCTTAAACCATTGAAAACCAAGTCAGCCATGTCTCTTTCAGTTATTGCCAAACTATAACATCGGTTTCTGGTATTTCTAAATCTCTTGACGTAATCAGATACCGATTCATCCTGCTTCTGCCTAACCGATGTAAGGTGAGACAATTTTAACTCTATTTCGCCGGCAAAGAAGTGTTCATGGAACTTTTGCTCTAGATGAAACCATGTATGTATAGAATTAGGAGCTAAAGCCGAAAACCAAGAAAACGCAATGCCGGTTAAAGACAATGAGAACAGGCGAACTTTAATGTGATCATGGTTAGCTTCGCCTAATTGAGCCAAATATTGACTGATATGTTCCCATGTTGACTTACTATCCACCCCATTAAATTTGGCAAATTCAGGGACTCTATAACCAGGTGGATAAGGTTGCAGATCAAAGTAATCGGGGTAAGGCTTAGTGTAAGTTCTATGTTTTGGCATCACCCCGAGCTTGTCAAAAGCTATCTGGTCCAATCTTCTCCTGAATTCGGCTAAGGAATCGTCCATAATGGCCGATTGAGCCGGCACGAGAGAAGAATTGGCGGCAGGGCCAGCTTGCACCCAAGTAGCCGAATTTTGATTCGGCATTGACTCATGACCCAGAATCCGCCTTGTCTGACTCGGCTGGCTTGCCGAGTTAGGCATACTCTGGACAGGAGTTGGACATGGCAGCGTAGGCACAAGTTGGTTTTCCCTACTTTGACCGATCGGTTGTTTGTCCGATGGTTGGTCATGGGACGTGTTTTTCTTAGCCTTTTCATGTTCTAGCATAAGGTCGTAAACATTGGCAGTGCCTTGCGAAACATGAAATTGAATTTCGGCTATCTGTTCAGAGGAAAAAAGGCTACTACTTACAGCGGGTTTGTCAATGTTGGCATCCAGCGGTACAAATTCCGGCTCCTTGATCGGCGAGATTATACCTTGCCGATCTACCTTGAAGCTGGATAAGTACAGGTCTTGATCTTCTTGATCCCGCTTGGCTCGCAGCGCCTCGAACTCCTCATCTCTCTTCTTCTTCCACGCCTCCAGACCTTGGCGTTGTTCTTCCGACAACTTCTCGAGAGTTGGCTTGATGATGTTGTCGGTATTGATACCGGCAGCGTCGGTCTTGGAATTGGTCATTGCTGTCCAATTTTCAGATCGAATCGTCCCCAGCGGAGTCGCCAAAAAGTGTGTTGCGCTCGAAACGCGTCACACGAACACGTCCTCGTGTACCCGCGGTGCCGGGGGAGATACTCCGCAACTCGCCCCGCGGGAGGCCTGCTTCCAGCGCGATACGCAAGACAGCAAGCAGGCGCTTTTTAGACCAGACGCCCCAGCCCCTCGGGAAGCCCCGTCTGAGGAAGCCGGCGACGATTGGCTGAACTAAGCCGGACTTGGCCGCTCTCAGCTCGGTTTTCGATACCCGGCGAAATCTAGATGAAGTCGCCGAACAACGGAAGCATAAACAAGGGTTTGAGGAGATAAAAGTAGGTTGTATTGATAGGTTGTCGATTGTTTGCTTAATTTCAATCGGCCGTCACCTCTCACATATATATGAGGCGGCTGGACTTCCCGTACAAGTAATGGACTTCTACAAGGCTTACAAATCATAGTCTAAGTCGAATCCATCTCTAAAATAGGCAACTTTTGGCCGGCAACGTTGGCTTCAAACTTGTTGGCTACTTCGGAAAGTTGCCTTTTGCCTTCCGTACTGGCTTCCAACTTGCTGGCTACTGGAAAGTTGCCTTTTTCCCTTCCGTATTGGCTTCAAACTTGCCTTCTTTCTTAGAGACGAGATATCTTGATCGGCTTCGTATTAGACCCGGATTTCTGTCCGGCTTCTTTTAGAAAGTTGCCTCCCATTTTCCAGCCTTGATCTTAGAAAGTTGTCTTCTCGTTTTCCGCCTTGATCTTGACCTTGAAAGTTGTCTTCTATTTTTCTGCCTTGATCGGTGGAAAGTTGACTTGCCGGCTTGTATTTGACAAAGTTGGCTTTATGCCGTCTTGTCTTGACAATGTTGACTTCTTTTCTGCCGCCTTGTCTTGACAACATTGACTTCCTTTTTGCCACCTTGTGTTGACAAAGTTGGCTTCTTTTCAGCCACCTTTATTGCTTCCTTTGACTTAGCTCGCTATGTCTTCAGGCAACTTCGCACTCCCGAATCCAGCTTCCGCCTTGTTCCGGTTGCCGGATTATTGGCAGCCTTCTTCCGGCCATCTTTTCCTGGAAAGCTTCCCATATCACCATTTTAGCCTTCTTTGTTGCCTTCTTTAAGCCGCCAAATCCTCCTTGACACTACTAGGAAAACCACTATTAGTGGCGCACCAAATCAACATTCTGTGGCGCACCCGGCCAAATTGCTGGGTGCGCCACAGAATCCTCGCCACTAAATTTTTATTTCTGTGGCGCACCATGGAATGCGCCACAGAAATCCACTTTCTGTGGCGCACCTGGCTTGGTGCGCCACAGAAATGTGGATTTCTGTGGCGCACCTGCCAGGTGCGCCACAGAATTCTGAAAATTTCAAAAAATTCAAAAACTGCAAAAAAAAGTTTCAACAAAAATCAGAAAAATCAAAATATGAAATAATATAAAAAATCCTATTTATTCGAATTATTTTCAGATTTTTTGAATCTTTTGAACTCCACCTTCCCGCTAGGTCACCCATCCTCAAAGTGCTCCAACCCTAGCACGCTTAACTTCTAAGTTCCACCCACTTCACCTACCCTTGTGCTACTCAAGTTCTTATTGATATATATAACATATGAATCCTCTTAAGTCGTGTATGTGTGTATGTTACCTATGTGTTATAAATGTGCGTTTTTAAAGTTCAGATTTTTCAAAAACTTCTAAACTTTGAAAAGGAGATTAAAAAGTTTCAAAAGATCCAAAAAAACTCAAAAAACTTAAAAAAATTCAAAAAATCCAAAAAAATTCAAAAAATCTAAAAAATCCAAAAAAATAAAAAAAGTCAAGAAAAGTAAACAATCTTCTTTGTTATACATTTCTGTGTCTTTTTTGAAATTTTTGAAATTTTGAATTTTTTGAATTTTTTAATTTTTTTGATTTTGCTGCGAAAAATCGTCTGTTTGAAATAACTTTTTTTTCTTTTGGAATTTGAGGAATCTGTGAATTGCTGACCGGGTAAACCATCGAGTTCGGATTTTTTCTCACGATTTTTTTGACATATTATTTGCGTTATTTCGACGTCGTATGCAAAAGTTATGGCCGTACAAAGATTTCTTTTTCATTTGTTGCAGAAAAGGTCAAAATTCATATTTCAAAATTTCTACACGTACTAGACACTCATACCTAGCCACATGTCAAAGGGTTTTAATTTTTGAATTTTATTTCATTTTCTTTTAATTCCTGCAAGACTAAAAAAGGCGATCCAGGGGGGGTGGGATTTGAAAAATGAGATTCTGTGGCGCACCCAGCTTGGTGCGCCACAGAATGTGACCTTTCTGTGGCGCACCTGCCTGGTGCGCCACAGATTTTTTTTTTTCAATTTTTTACCTGCCCCCTGGATAACTTTCTGTGGCGCACCTGGCCTGGTGCGCCACGGAAATGTGACTTTCTGTGGCGCACCTGGCTTGGTGCGCCACAGAAAGTTATATTTCTGTGGTGCACCTGGCCACGTGCGCCACAGAAAGTCACATTTCTGTGGCGCACCAGGCCTGGTGCGCCACAGAATTATATTTCTGTGGCGCACCAATTAGGGGTGCGCCACAGAATACAACCTACCTATAATGGTTTTCCTAGTAGTGTGAACCTGAAACTGGCAATCTGCCAAAAACGGGTGCTAACAGAACCCATCAGAAGTAACACTGCAGACCAGCACCAAGAAGAAGAAACCAAAGTGCAGTAGTAACCATGCAAAGGTCTGAATGTTCCCTCCATCGATTCAAAGATTACCTGATTGATTTGTCAACTGCAAGGTATTCACTGCAGAATGTTAACCGTTGTCTGACAATATGAGGAAATTTCCTCCGCGTGGAAGAAGAGTCGCATCGGCCATGCCTCTAGTAGATAATTCACCTGCCTGATTTGCGTAGATAGGAACTTGGGCTGAAGGCATTTCCGAGCATTTGAGAGGAAGCGGCAGCAACGGTTACTGCTCCGGCGCAGCGAGGACATCCATCCTTGGCGGCGACAGGGTATCCAAATCCTAGCACGGCAGGTGGGTCCGTCTCCCGTCATAGCCACAACGACCGTCCGGGGTGGAGTGATACGTCTCAAACGTATCTATAATTTTGATGTTCCATGCTTGTTTTATACCAATTACTACATGTTTTGCATCTACTTTATATCACTTTTATACATTTTCTGGGACTAACCTATTAACAAGATGCCACAGTGCCAGTTCCTGTTTTCTGCTGTTTTTGTATTCCAGAAAAGCTAGTCTGGAAATATTCTCGGAATTGGACGAAAATTTACGGAGGCCCCTATTTTACCAGAAGACTCCATGGGTCAGAAGGACAAGTCCGGGGGAGGCCCGAGGGCCCCACACGTGGGCAGGGCGCGGTTGGGCCTTGCCCGGCGCCCTGGGGTGGTGTCGTCTCCTCGGTCACCGCCTCGCGACGCCCTTTGGACTATATATCGCCCCTGACCCAAAACTCACGGAACAATTGACGAAACCCCCGAATACATCTCCGTGCTCCGCCGCCACGAAACTTCATTTCGGGGGTCAGAAGGTCCTGTTCCGGCACCCTGCCGGGACGGGATTGACCCCCGGAGCCTTCTCCATCGACACCGCCGCCTCCATCATGCTCCGTGAGTAGTTCCCCCATGGACTACGGGTTCTAGCTGTAGCTAGTTGGTACTCTCTCTCCCATGTACTTCAATACAATGATCTCATGAGCTGCCTTACATGATTGAGATCCATATGATGTAATCGGTGTTGTGTTTGTTGGGATCCGATGAATATTGAATACTATGTCAAGTTGATTATCAATCTATCTTATATGTTATTTAAGATCTTGCATGCTCTCCGGTACTTGTGGTTGCCTTGATCAAGTAGTTGCCTGTATCTCCAAGAGAGAGTATTTATGCTAGATAGTGGGTTCATGCCTCCATTTAACCTGGGACAGTGACAGAAAGTTCTAAGGTTGCGGATGTGCTGTTGCCACTAGGGATAACCTAACGATGCTATGTCCACGGACATATGTGTTTGTTTACATTACGCACTTTACTTAATGCAATTATCCGTTGCTTGCAACTTAATACCAACGGGGAACTCGGATGACAACCCGGCGGTGGATTATTAGTCATAGACGCTGTTGGATAACGGTCTATGTATTTTGTCGTAATGCCCAATTAAATATCATAGTAGTCAACATGTCATATATATGCATTGTCATGCGCTCAATATTCTGTCAATTGCCCAACTGTAATTTGTTCACCCAACACTTGTTATTGGAGAGTTACCACTAGTGTAGATAGCTGGGAACCCCGGTCCATCTGTCATCATCATTGCTTTCCCGTCAACTCCACACAAGCAACTATTTTCTGGTGCCATTGTCTTTGTGTTACTGTTACTATTGCTCTCATATTACTGCTGCTTTCACATCACCCCGGTTACTAGTGCTTTTCCAGGTGCAGCTGAATTGACAACTCCGCTGTTAAGGCTTATAAGTATTCTTTGTCTCCCCTTGTGTCGAATCAATAAATTTGGGTTTTACTTCCCTCGAAGACTGTTGCGATCCCCTATACTTGTGGGTTATCATGGAGGCAGTATCGGATCCGGGCACAGCAACGAACATCATCCTCAGTAGCGTCTCACTCGAGGATGCGGTGGCACCCGTGGGTGGGATCGCGCATGGATGAGGCTGGCAAGAACGGCGGGCGACGGTGCATGGCATCACAGGAAAACGGCGACGGGCGTGAAGGACACATGGAAGCGCGTTTGCGTCGGAGATCGGGGAATGGCGGCGATCTGAGTGGCGGCGTCGTGCAGCGTGGCGATGTTACAGGAGTAAGGCGACGTGCATGAGGTCGGATTGATTAGCGTTCGGCTGACGGACAATGTGTTTTAGCGCAAAAGGCGGGTGGTAATTGAGCCGTTAGATGTTGATTGGATGGTTGTGATTTGTTGGATCTGCCCCCTTCTCTCTCTTTTTATATTGGTATAGATTAGTTCTTAGGAAACGATGTCAGAATAGACCCTCATTTTCATTTAGTTTTAAAGCTCTTGTTGACATAACAGTAAATATGAAGATTGATAGTAAATAAAATGAGATTTCGATTTTTAGGTTTACAAATACTACTATGACACATATATATACGTACGTGCGCGTGGTGGTGGTGTGGGGGGGGGGGGGGGGGGGGGGTGTGAACATAAGACGTCGCGTGATAGGGATTATCAGTTGTACCATCGTGCAATATTCCAGTTGTGGGAAATTTCCTCTAGATTTTTTCTTGTTAAGAACAAGAAAAAAAAGAACATTGGAATAGCCTTTTTCGTGCGAGATGATTAATTGTTCCATGATTGTTTTAATAATTTGGTATATCCAAAAATCGTGACCTATTCCTCCCGCCACCGAGATCTGCCATGGCAGGCGTAGTGGTTTTATGTGTGGAATGTCACACTTCTGATTATGCTCATTTTCGTATGTGTGGCATGTCACATATTTTTTATTAGGATGCCTTTTATCATGACTGTTTTCTTAAAATAAACTATGGACTATATACATCTATCGATGTGGAGTCCGGGGGTAATAAAAGCTTCCAATATCTAAAAAAGATACATGAGAAATAATTTTTCTCTTTCCATTGGACATAAAAGAAAACATTTTATTTTTTATCCCATTGGGTCATGCGTACAATCACAAAGCTTGGATCTAGATTTCTTGATATTATTCTGATTTCATCCAAAAAGAAAGATATACATATGCTTGCTAGCTCTCGATCTTATGGCCAGCACGCACCTGCTTTCCGGTGATGGAATCCAATCTTTGCAACTAGCTATTTGAAGATAGTGATCGAATGTTCTTAAAATAATTGTATAGCTAGATCCTTTGCAGAAATAATTTGCTATTATTCTAATATTCTTCATACTCGACACTCTCCTCTCTGAATCCCATTGTTCAATTGGTGTGAGAAACTGAGGCCTCTCAGGGCACCTCCCCGCCAACATGTTCTGGGTCGTCCGATCGAGCGCGTGGACGGCTCGAGCTGTTTCGCTGCATTGATGTCTTTTTTCACGCATTCTCTCACGCGCGCAAGTCGCTGGCAAGTAGGGACGAGGCCAAATGGGGCCCCGCTGGCAGCGTCTGTGGCGAAACAATATCGTGTAGTGATGCGGAAAGGATCACGCGACGCGATGGCAGGCAGTGTGATCCGTCGAACGGCAGGGGCAATTTCAGAATTTCACGTCGAGTCCAGAGTGACGCGAGGAGGGGAGGGGGGGCGTACGTGCGTGGCGGCCGGGGGTCGCCGCCGGGTACGGGAGCTACAGCCGATGCCCTGCTCCGCCCCTGGCCTTCCTCCACGGCGGGTGAGGTCATGAGCGCCCTCGGGGCCTCGCTGCTGAGCCGCACACGCTCAGATCTCGATCTATTAGGGTTTCTTCTCGCTGGCCAGCCCGCAGCCGCCTCCGCCGTCGCCACCATAGACGACCACCGTTCGGCCATCCGACCAAGGTACACTGGCTTCCTACCTGCTACGCCTCTGCATCTTCCTCCTCCATGCTCTACTCTTAACCCTGCTTCGATTCTGTTTTGTCAGCGAGGACGTCGGCCGCAGCAGGGCTGCTCGCCCGCCTCCGCCTCTTTCTAGACCACGTATTCGTTGTTGAGGTGCGTCTTGCCGGCGCAGTCAGATCTACCTCCGCGCGCTGGACGCAGCGGCCCTGGCCCTGGTCCTAGCGAGCGACGCCTCCACGTCCTGGAACCAGCCATCTCCATCACCAGCTGCTGGGGACGATGCAGTCCACTCGCTCCAGCTAATGAATTTGTTTATTGTAAGTCTGTAGCCTTGCATTTGTTCTTTCATTGTCTATCTTGCTTTGTTTTAGGTTTAATAAGGAGAAGAACCTAATTTTATGGTGGATCTGTAGGAAAATTTTATGCATGGAATATATGACTGGGTAACTTCTACCTTGAACACGATTGATGATTTGGTTTGGGTTTCTTTTAACCAGGTAAGTTCCTTTCTCGGGTTCTTATTATGTTCATAGAACGTACCTATAAGGATGCAACCGTGAAAGGGCTTGGCATGCGGATTCACATTTGCATTATTTGAGTGCCCATTGTTGCAAGTTTTGACTCAATATTTGAGTACCCATGGTTGCAGGTTTCTGAATAATTGTTTTAGTGCCCATTAATTGTTGTAGGTTTTAATTATTTCTTCATAATTAAGGTAGTAGTCAGATATATTTACTTACTACAACTTGGTAATAACAAATTTTGTCATGGTCTCCATGGTACTAATTTTTTGGAACAGATGCTATCGTATTAATTGGGATGATAATTGCGCAGTTATGGCCAACCTACAACCTTAAGTCGGAGATATAAGCTTTATTTTTCTTCGCTTTCATATTTGTTTATGATATAACTTTTTGGAACAGATGCTATCATATTTGGTATAATGTGAGGCATTCGCTTCATCTGGTCACTGATTATAGTACTTATTGTATCTGATTCTTGCAGGTTCATGACTTCATGGAGAGCACCTTATAGATATGTTCACGGCTTTGGAAATGGACCTCATCTATCTCATCCGTAAGGTAATGGTATAAATGTCAAATGTCTCAAGCTTCGTTGGTTTTGTAGTATGTGCTTTCCTTGCATAGTCTAGAGTTTCAGTTCTAAAAGAGACTGAAGATATTTTTCCATTTTGATTCATTTGAGATGTTTAAAGAATGACGTTACTTCGAATAATGTTGACGATGATTCCATATATATCTTTGAATTTTCTTCTTTCATGTTTGTTCTGGTATCTCTACTAAAACTTACTGTTCGGGCACCTCCATTGATATCATGCCTGCAGGTGAATCAGCTGGTTAGGATTTCATATCTTTCCAAACTCTTATGTATTTAGTACTAAGTAGTTTATTCGTTTGAGCATCACGATGTAGGTTATGTCTTTTGCATGGTGTGCCTCAAAGTGTATATCACCATATAGTTGTTGATGATATTATGATTTGTTTTTTGAAGTTTGCACTGAAGCTTAGATATTGAATCGATCATTGCAGTAGGTTTCAGGCTTTTCAGCTTGTGTGATGAGGTTATTTCCTATGATGACAGATACAACTTTTCAGCTTTCATACAACTTTTCACCTTTTCCAGATTGTTTTGTTTCTTAGCTGCAGTACACATTAGTTTCTATATAGAGTACACTGAAACTTATATTTTCCCCTTAAGAGATTAGATGAGAGTATGAGGTATATAGCTACTTTATTTTTCGCAGGCTTACTCCCTATTTTCTTTTGCATCATTGATTAATCGTTACATGTGATTCTTATGCTTAAAGTGGTTGACACATTCTTTAGTCTACTGCTGTGTTGTGCGCCACTTTACCATTTACCATCATCATCATTATTTTCCTCATTACATATTTGGTTGCGGGTAGGTTCTTTTAAATTTTGGGATATATCAACTCTTTTATGAGCAATAGACAAGTGATGCTCATATTTGCAAAGGACAAATGAAAGTGCACGTCCTGGAACTTTTCAGTAGTTTACTTAATTATGCATATTGGCATCAACTACCAAAATATTAAGAGAGATGATTATATCTTGTGCGTTGCAATGCTATTGCTCAATTTTGAGTTGAGGATCTCGGCAATCAGATCAAGGTTTATGCGGGCTGACAATCTCACTTGATCCCGTATTACTCTTTCGAGCAGTCTGCGCAAAGCTGAGAAAGTTGGGGCAAGGACTCGCGTTAGGGTAAGCTTCTTTCTTCCTTTGGGGTTCTTTTCATGCTGTTACTGTTAAATCGAGCAGCCTTCAGAGCATGGACAACTGAATTATGTTATACCAGATCTTTGAAGGTTAAATTAAGCTAGATATATTTTCTTGTGCTGGATAGGATGCTAGAGCAGAATAACATATGGCTGCCACTACTAAGCCACATATTTCACCTTGGCATGATGACCTCAATACATCTCAATATTGAACTGTTTTTTTCATGGCTAAAGCAAAGGCAAGAACCTGCAACACAACAGTCTGATATTTTTTGTTAGTGTTAAAAGTAAACATGAAGGTCTCATAAGGTACTGAAGGATACCTGTATAAAGCAATTGTCGTGCTCCTTATTATGCCAGTCTGATTTATATGGTCCAGTATGTCTTGGTAGCCTCAGATATGACACTCTGATTTATGTACACTTATGTATACTTTCGCTCACACTGTCCTTCCTTGCCTGAAGATGCATTCTGAACTGAAGGAGGGGGAAATCTACACTTCATGAACCACCAGCCGAAAAAGTCATGCCGAGGCTCTTTTGTTTTGTTTTATTTACAGTGCACATATGCAAATCTTTAGGCGTTTAGGTTACAAGTGCACTTGTCTGGTTTCCTAACCTGTAACCATGCCATTGCTCTCTGTCTGTTGCAGGTCGAGCCACACAGGAAGACCCAATCCTGGGACAGAACTGTAATAGCCCAGATTTCCGGATTATTATTTAATTAAGGGTGTTGAAAATTAAACTTTAAATATTTTGGTTTTACTAATTTCAGGAGTTTAAATTGTGTCATTACACTCGATTTGCCAAATTATATTAGAGAAGTTAATATTTATAAAAGTTAAACTCTCTTCCTTTTTGGCTGATCACTAAAGTAACACTCGTGTGTTTGATCGATCAGCCATGTACTAGTACTAGTATAGCTAGAAGTAGTACATGCATGCATGGATAGAGTAGCTCGTGCATGCCTGCTGTTTACCGCGCTTGGTTAGCTTAGCTAAGAGTGAGATAATGCTGCTATCAGCTTGTACTGCTAGTCTAGATAAGGTTGTACTACTTGTACTGCTCCCATATATTTTGCATGCACGGCGACGAAGCTTAGCTGAGAAGGATCAAGCAGGGGTACGTGTTGAGCTCTGGTTACTAGAGGTAGTACGTGTCGCTAGCGGATAGGTGCATACCCCATGCAGGTAGCAGCAGGGGAGGAAATATCTAGCCCTGACTTATCCATCGCATTCTTATCCTTTGGGCTAGTATAAATAGAGGACCAGGTGCTGCCATCGGAGCACATCGGGCAGAGTTTAGGCAGACAAATAGAATCATCAGAAGAGGTCGGTGGTCGTGCACTGGTGTACCGCTCGTTTGCGGAGCCACTAAAGTACAGGCTAATTGACGTAGTGGCCGATACTGCCGTAGTTTTGATCAGGCAAGTAACTACTCTACTAATCCTTTGATTATCCTTTGACTCCTGCGAGTAGTATCTCTGCTACTCCAAGCTTTTTTCTTGTTATTGTTGCTCCGTTGAGTGCTTGTACTGATACTTGCACGACTCTTGTTGCTCTCCTTGTTCATTCATGATACTGATATTGTGGAGGAGATATTTTATTGCTCGTATCTCCTCATTCGCTGGACACCATTAGATGAATGGCATCGTCTTGATATTCTTTTGATAGCCATGATAAATTGGAAGATCTGCGGTGATGATAAGAGAGAAATCATCATCAGCTGGGGTCACACGGAGGCGTGACAATTGATGTCTTGGCTTCATATATCTCTAACTTCTTTGTTATCCACATATCCAATTGTCCTTGTATTGGTGTCACGACGGCAACCATATTGTACCGGTCGCAGTTCAGGTATGGGACTGTCTGAGTTCTCCAATGGGAGCGACACTTGGGCCGAACAGGGTATCGGCGATGGATTCCTTGGGAACGGCCCATACTAGTAAGTCAAGTCGCCGTGTCCCGGCGGGCTAAAGGGCTCTGCTCTTTTGGGACCCGCGTGGTTCTGGTTGAGACTGTCGATGTCGGAGTACCCCTCTTAAGAGTGTAAAAGTGTGAATATTCACCCCTGTGAGTTCCGGGTAGGGGAACCTTGCTGGTCACATGTGATTACCAATACATATCCGTTCCCTTGATAATTCACTCATTCCTCTAAATCCAACTTTGTTGATATTTTATCGCTTCCGTTGATATCTTGTTTAATTCCTTTTAATACAGTAAGGCCGTTATTACTGTATTTTATTCTCTGATATTTTGTTGCCTAGTATTGTATCTGCTTGCTGAGTATGATTTATCGTACTCACCCTTGCTTCACTTTGTTTTCGGATGATCAGAGTGCGCAGCAGAAGACGTCGTCGTCGAGGAGTAGGCTGGACCAGTGGGTGGGATACGAGTAGAGAATTTCTTGTAAATGTATAAATCCTGTAAATAAATATTGAGCTGTTGAGATCCACTGTGCTGGTTTTATGCCTGCTTTTCTAGCCGTTCGCGTGTATAGACTTTCGGGTCTATAGACGTGCGGCGGCTATCATTCTTCCGGGCTGGGTCTCGGGGCGTGACAAGAACCTTGGTCGACGGAGTGCAAGAAGATATCAATCCACCAGCGGTGGAAAGTAACGACGTATATCCCATGCAAGAGGATTTGGCTTCAACATACACACTACATTTCTAACTGTTGATCGTTTACATGTTCATTTGCCCGACATGAATATCACTCAACGGTAGGGATGCCTATCTCAGGGTGCGCAAATGGCAGGCCTGAATAACCAAGCTGAAGCACATATCCCCAATAAAAAGGAAATTTCATTACCTAGCAGTTCATTCCGTCGTATTGACATACATCTATTATCGGCGCAATGCCCACTGGTTGCTTTGCTGTTTTATTGTGTAATGACTTCTAAACTTTCCGAGACAGGGATTATGTAACCACTCCCTAGTTTCATCTTTTCTTCAAATGATTTGTGCTACCATTTGATTATTATTGGGGGTTCGACTCACCGTTAAGCCTGTCTCGCGTGGCAAGCCGCGCCTCCTAAGTCCTACCTAGTATATTATTATACTACAAAGATACAAAGAATGACCACGAGGACATTTAAGTACACTCAAAACAGTTGGTTGAACCTAAACACTAATGGAAAATTAAGTGTTCTAAATATAATTAATCGACAGGTCTGGTGTAAATAAGAAGCCAATACGTGCAGTGCAAATCTACTTTTTTTTAACAGGTAGTTTTCGCTTTGTGGACCATAGAGTGTATTTTCTAGATAATCGAAGAGAACTCTCTTCCCGCCTCTGTGTTCAAAGGCGCACACATCATAAATTTGCTATTCAGAATAGGGGTTATGAACCTATTGGGTGAAACTTGACAAATTTTGTACTTGTAAGTTTTGGAAAATTGTGAAAAAAATCATTTCCCAAAAGTAAAAAGGGGTAGAAACAGGGTAAAATTGTATTTACATGTCTACTTTGAATCTATGAGGAGGAGGAGATTGACAACAAGATGCAGAGCTAAATCATGACGTGACCTGACCCGGCGAAGAGATAGAAAGGTGTAGATCCCCACATCCCGGGGACAGAAATGTTTGTTCCTTGTATCTCCACATTCCTCTCGTAGTGGCCGGCTGCCTCTCACCCTTATTCCTCTTGTACTGACATCCAACCCATCATCATATGCATATGTTCTGATACTTTGCAATAAGTTAATAAAGCGGCCATATGCATCATTTTGATGCAAAGGCTAGGACTACCCCTTTTTTTTTTTAATCTTCTGCCGTTTCCCAAGACAGATCATGGAATGCTCCTCGACTCCGGCTCCCTGCCAGCACGTTATAAGTAGCACCCCATCTCACACCCTTCTTCTCATCTCACCAGCTCGAGCCCACGGCACCAACCTCCAGGAGCTCAGATCATAGGCTAGATAGGTGATATCTGTATCTCTCTCTCGGTCAATGGCGTCCCTGTCCATGAGCGCGGCGAGGGCGGGGTGGACGCCAAAGCAGGACAAGCTGTTTGAACAGGCGCTGGCCGTGCACGACAGGGACACACCCGATCGCTGGCACAACGTCGCCCGTGCCGTCGGCGGCGGGAAATCGGCCGACGACGTCAAACGCTACTACGAGCTGCTTGTCCACGACGTCGCACGCATCGAGGCCGGAAACGTGCCCTTCCCCGCCTACCGTTCCCCCTGCCCAGGGCCAAACCACAACACCGCCGGTGGACGCGGCACGGCTTCCCTCGCCGGCTACGAGGCCGACAGGTTCGTACCTCTACGGACTACGGCATACTCTTGACCCTACCGACCCGGCCGTGTTTCATTCTTAAATCTACTGGAGTAGTAGCTTGTTGATTGATATGCTGCTGGTACAAAAATTTCGGGTGCGTGCAGGTTGAAACATTTAAAGATCTAGGTCGGTGGTGCGCAAATGGATCGATCGAAGGAGCATGTGCATACTGCATGGGGGATATGATATGACTAGGGATCTAAGCGCTGCAGATGCCGCGCGTGTGATTTTGAATTTGAATTTGAAAACGGTGATGTTGTAAAGTTGTCTCAGTGTGGAAATAATTGGAATTGAAAAATGTTTGTGGTTTAAAAATGGTTGGATTTTGGAGAGTTTGATAATTTTTTAAATTTAGAAATTTTTGGCATACTTTTTGTATTATTTTGAACTACAGGTTGGTAAATATGTTTTTTTTGTGTAGGTTTTTTTTTTAATTGTTATTTTGAATTGTAGTTAGGAATATTTTTCTGTAATTGTTGGTATGTTGTTTGTATTTTTTGTTGAATTGTAAATTGAAAGATATATATTTTTCTTATAGCTTTAAACAATTTTTATGTATAATTGTTTTTTCGAGTCATAGATTGGAATTTTTTTTTTGAAATTTTTACATAATTGTTATTTTTGAGTTATAGGTTGGAACGTATTTTTTTTTTCGAATTTCAGAATGTTTGTTTGCATTGTTTGGAATTTTTTTGAAATCTTTTTTTCCAATTTTTATGTTTTAATTGTTATTTTGAGTTATGTATAATTGTTTTTTTGAGTTATAGGTTGGAACGTATATATTTTTTTTAATTTTTTTATATAATTGTTATTTTGAGTTATAGATTGGAAGGTATATTTTTTTTTGTTTGAATTTTGGGATGATTCAAAATGTTCAAACATGTTTTTATTTTTATTTTTTGATGTAAATAGTTGGGGTCTTCTTTTTGTGAGCAAGTTGATGACTTTGAAGTATCTCCAATTTTTAAGCAATTTGAGATGTTGAAAAAATATTAATTTTTAATTTAAATACATAATGGGTGGAAACGCACATTTATTCATTTGGATTCCATAGATGGGGTATTTTTTTAAATTCAACTCCATATAATTGGAGCAAGTGTATATGGGTTTTCCCAAATTTTTACCAAATTGAGATGTGTAAATATGTTTTCATTTTGATGTAATTAATTAGTATCTATTTTTGTGATCGTGGTGAATTTTTTTTCTCGTAATTTTTCGGTGGAAAGATTTGAAGCTGTTGATTTTACAGTGGTTACGAATTCCTAGAAATTATGTAAATATTATGGGGCCCACATGTAAGGATTTTAGTGCATATGGAATTTTTCCAAATTTTTACCAAATTGAGGTGGGTTAGTATGCTTTCATTTTGCTTTAATTAATTAGTATTTTTTTGTGGTCGTTGTGAATTGATTTTCGTAATTTTTCTGTGGAAAGGTTTCAAATAGTTTATTTTACTGTATTTATCAATTTCTGGGAATTAACTAAATATTGGAAAGGTTTCAAATAGTTTATTTTACAGTATTTATCAATTTATAGGAACTAACTAAATAATTAATTAGTATTTTTTGTGATCGTTGTGAATTGATTTTCGTAATTTTTCTGTGGAAAGGTTTCAAATAGTTTATTTTACCGTATTTATCAATTTCTGGGAATTAACTAAATATTGGAAAGGTTTCAAATAGTTTATTTTACAGTATTTATCAATTTATAGGAACTAACTAAATATTATAGGGCCCACATGTAAGGATTTTAGCAATTTGTGGAAATTATGCGGAAAAAAAAAGCTGACAGTGTTGACCCACTGAGACGCAATGATGACGTCATCAGTGGGTGGGCTTGTCAAGGCGACGACGGCGGCGACCGAACGGCGACGACCACGGGCGCGGCGCGCCACCGCGATTCGGGTCACGCGGGTGGGCGCGTTCGACGCAGCTGGACGCGATCTACACGAAGGTGGTGGCGCCGCTGCGTAGGAGTCACCGGAGCATCGACGGCGGCGAGGAAAAACGGCGGTCGGAATGAAGCGACGGCGGCGTCGATTCCTCCGCGCGGCGGCCGTCCCAGCAAACGATACTTGACGGAGACGGAGAGTGCACGGTGGCGGAGGCCATGGCGCCCGTCGATTCGAGCGGGGAGGTGAGAGGCGCCGGCGGCGTGCGTCGGCGGCGGCGGGGAACTCCGGGTCGCGCAGGAGAGGAAAGAGAAGAGGGAGACGTCTGCGGACGCTTTTCCTCGGAGGCCCCTGGGGTTTGCGTGATTTTCGATTGGGTCCTTCCGGGGGTGTTTTCTGGAAAGTGGCGGGGGGCTCTTTGCAAAGGTGTGCGCCAGAAACCGTGCGAGGGCGACGTGTCGACAGCCGATTGGTAGAAATTGAAACTGCTACAGTGTACTGTAGCATGTACAGTAACGCGCGGGTTTGTGATGCGTTCTTAGCCGTCGGATGAAAAGATCGGACGGCCGTCGTTTTCGGGGCGACGTGGACGCTGGAGTGGGGGTCGAATCTGACCAACTTTTATATATACATACTAGGGATATTAGCGCGGCAAATGCCGCGCGTGTTTGGTGTAATTTGAATTTAAAAATGTCGATATTTAATAGTTGTAAGGATTTGAAATATTTTGGAATGCAAAGAAATTTTAGGGTTAAAAATTGTATTACCATTTATTAAATTCAAGCTATTTTTAAAGGAAATAAATTTATGTTTCATCTAATGTGCATCTAATTAAGCATTTTTGAAATTCAGTTGCATAATTTGTGAGGGGTAAGGTAAATTTAAGCATTTGTTGAACTAAATTGCATAATTGGAGAGAATTCAGTTATTTTAACTTTGAGTATCAATTTAATCTAATTAGTGTAATATATTTGTGTTTTTTTTAAGTATTTAGTTTTAGTCAACAATTAGAGGGAATATATTGTATTAGTATTTGTTCAATTCAATTTAAATTTAATCCTTAATTAGAGGGCATGAATTTGTGTTCCCTCCAAATGTTAATCTAATTAAGTATTTTTTTTAAATGAACTACATAGTTATAGAGATTTAAGTTAAGTGAACTTTAAATATTTTAGCTAAATTTGAATGGTCAAATATAGTTTTATTTTGGCAATAATTTTCTTATTTGCCAGCATAATCAGAGGGAATTTACCATGGTCAAATATTGTTTTTTAAGATACATTTGTACTATTTATTGAATATATGTACAATATAATTGTTTTGCAAACTAAAATGTCTTGCATTTGTTTTTCTTCTTTTTGATCACTATTGCAATGATGTTTTATTGCAAACGAAAAGAGAAGCAAAAAATTGAAAGAAAGCAAATATGAAGTATAAATTTCATTTTTCTTCTGCAAAATATATTCCCAAATATTTAGCAATTTGATACGCGAGAATGAAATTCGATTATATGTCAGAAGCATTTTGTTTTGTAATTATTATTTTTGATAAATGTTTTCATTTTTACCTCGGTGGATAGACTTAACGTTTTTGAAGTTGTAACATTATTTATTTTCTGGAATTTGTATAAGTCGGTAGGACCCACCTGTAGGCAATTTATTATTTTGTTTGGAATTTTTTTTGGGAAGGGAAAAATCTGGTAGGCGGGGCCCACGCTGACGTTGTCAATTGAGGAAATACATTTTGTGTTCGTTTTTTTTTTAAAGTGGGTTGCATTGTTATAATTCATGAAATTGAAGATTTTATTGCTGAATTGTTGAATTATGTTTGCAAGCTTGTAAAAAAAAATATTTTTCTTTCCGTGTAATTTGTTTGTTTGTTTTTTGCATTATTGTAATTAGTAGTTTGAATTTTTTTAATTATGGTGGTTTGTTTAATCTATTAATGAGTCCTTATGTATTATTCGGAATTTTTAACATTTGTTTTTGGAAGGATCCCAAAGTGTTTGGAATGTAGATTTTGATTTATTAAAAGTTTGTACAAATTGGTTTGAACTGAATTGAATTTGTGTTTGAAAGTTTGGAAAGTTTTCAAAAAAAAAAGGAAAAAGAAACAGAGAGGAAAAAAATAGGGAGGGACGCGCTGGGCAGCCCACCAAGAAGCCCACGCCCCAGCCCAGGCCCACGGTGACGTCGAGGTGACGTCACCGGTGGGCGGAGCTTCCGCGGCGGCGGCTCGCACGCCGGCAACGCGCGACGCCGAGACGGGACGCGCGGGTGCGCGCTTCCGGCGCCCTTCGACGCAGGGTAGCCATATGTGGCGGCGCCGCCCCTCCTGGATCTCCGGAGCGTCGCCGGCGGCGTGGAAACGCGGCGGCGAGCAGCGTACGCGGCGGCGATGATTCTGGCGAGCAGGCGGCGTCCCGGCAGCCAATCTTCGGCGAGGTGGAAGAGGCGAGGATGGAGGAGGTCGGCGTCTGCTTCGATCTGTGCAGGGAGGGCCGGCAAGGCGACACGGCGCGGCGGCGGCGCCGGCGACCACGGCCGTCGCGGGAGAGGAAGGAGAGGGAGGGGGGAGCTGCGCTGGCTTTTTTACATCGAGGTCCTGAACTTTTTTCCAAATTACGAACCAGTCCTCTGCAGGCGTTTTTTTGCAAAATGGCGCGCTGGAGACGACGTGTCGTAGTCTGATTGGTAGAAACTACCGTGCTACAGTGTTACTGTAGCTTGCGCGAATTTTGACGTGATCTGGGCCGTTAGACGCGTCGATCGGACGGCTCTGGTTTCCGGGCGACGTGGACGCCCAAATTGAGGCTGAATCTGTTGAACTTTTATATATACATAGATATGTGTTATATGCTTGGTGTCCATGTCAACGTCCGCATGCAAGGGCTAGTCGACCGAACAGATGCATGCATGTTAATAATAGTCTGATTAGTACTAAGGTCTCCTTACTCCCATGTGTAAATTAAGTAAGTCTTCATGTACAATATTCATATTGTCTGCACCTGTAAGTTGTAACCATGTGTCAAAATCAATCAAGAGAAATTGATGCTATACATGTACACACTACCCATACAAAATTATAACAAAGGGTGTGTACGTCTCCATCTCAATCAACCAAAAACTCCTTTGGTCTCAGGCGATCAAACAAAATTTCACATGTACCCCTTCGACTTGCTACTTATGTGATGTGTCTGCGGCTTCCACATCACCCACAATTGAATATTATTTCAGCGACTCCATAAACAAAGGAGTACCGGGGTTCGACTCTAAGTGGATCTTCTCGACATCAAGACACATGTGCTTCTGAAGTCGGAACATCACCGCTAGGGAGAAGTTTTCGGAAAGTTGCCTTCAGAAAAGTGGAGGCGGTGTTGTTTGCGCCGTTTGATCGTTGTGGAGTTCGCAATCGTCTTTCTTTGATTGTAGATGATGTGGTATTGCTAATAAAACCAATCTAGAAAGAGGCAGCATCAACGCTAAAGATATTGTGGGCATTTGGTGCAGCGTCTGGTTTGCATTGTAATTTAGCCGAGATCAACTTTCAGTGGCCGAGATCAACGTGAAAAAATCGTGTTTAAACTTTTTTTAAAGATTCTCAACAAAAAATATATATTAGGTTTGGAAGTAGAAATCTATAGATGTGGAAATTTGCAAGTTGAAACCCAAAATTGTTTAGGAGTTATGAAAATGGCCAATTCAGCTATGCATAGTACAATTGCTAAACAATTTTGAGTTTCAACTTGCAAATTTTCACATTTATAGATCTCTATCTTTCCAAGGAAACACATTTTTGTTGAGAATATTTTAAAACATATACTCCCTCCGATCCGAAATAAATGTCGGAGAAAAGAAAAGGAACAATTTATGCACAACATATATGTACAAGTCACGATATTTTTTTGGACCCGAGGGAGTAAACATGATTTTTCGTAGTTTTCATCAGATACTTTTTTGTTGAAAATTGGTTTCACACCGGATACTTTCTCGGATCATCACCGTCCACTTCTTTTAAGGGAAATCATAATCTACATTTTGTTTTTAGAAGAATCACAATCCACTTTTTTTTTAAAAGAATCACAATCCACATGACCTGGCAGATTGAGCGCCCGTTCAAACTATAAACGGCCAATGTCTACATGGGCCTTCCGCGTGGACCATATCGCGTGAGGGAGGCCAGGCCTGGCAGGCCATCCTGCTTCTCCCCTAGTCCCCTCTCGTTTCCCCAGCCGCTGCTCCCCGCGCCGCCGCCCTGCTGCTCCGTCCGACGCCACCCTGCTGCTCTCTCGCCATCGTCCTGCTGCTCCCTTCGGAGGTCCGTTATTCCGTCCCTATCCCCTGCCGCCCTCAGCGTGCCAGCCACCCACTCCCTGCCGCCACTGCTAGGACGAGGCTATGAAGCTCGACGTGAACGCCCTCCGCTACCTGTCCAAGGATGACTTCCGGGTCCTCACCGCCTGCGAGATGGGCATGCGCAACGTAAGCCATAGAACCGCACACCCCTGCCAGCCTTACCCCACACGTGGTTTCCTCGCCTGACGTTTCCGTTTGGGTTCGCAGCACGAGATTGTGCCCGCGGAGCTCGTGGACCGCATCGCCGGACTGAAGTGAGTAGTAGTGTGCCGCCATTTTCGTCCGGAAATTTCATGTTGTGTGGTTTGCTAAACTGATGCCTCTATTTAGTTGTGTAGTGTGGGTTTTAATTTGAGCTCACAAGTGGTGTTTTGACCTGCATGCATATTTCTTTATAGATAAGTGCAGTACCTATGCAAATTGTGATTGGCAATCAATACAATTCTTGCAATTTCTTCAAATGTTTGCTATTTTGACATATGCCCATTTGTATTCGTAATATATCCATGACAATTGATTAAAAGGAAATTGGAATTTACTGTCTAGAAACTTGCTTGGTTTTCGTAATGTAATATATTGTACTTTCTGTAGTGTTCTGTAAACATAATCAGAGGTCTTAGATCAAGTCTTCAAACAACCTAGGTTCTTTGTGTGACAAGGCTCAATTTTCTTGGCAACCAGTTTGCACCTGGATTTTTGTTGCTCGGTTTAATAGACCTGTCCATTATGTTGCTGAATGCGCTCTAATTCTTCGTGGACTTAGGCATGGAGGCACATATAAAGTGCTGCCGAATTTGTTGAAGAACAAACTGGTTCACCATGATTGTAAAAAGTGTGAGTGGTGTTTAATCTTGTTTCTTTTTGTATGTTAGATTGCTATTTGGATAATCATAGTTACTTTCTTTGGTTACAGATGATGGGTTTCGACTCACATATCTTGGGTATGACTTCCTTGCGATCAAAACTTTGGTGAATCGTGGAGTATTTTCTTCGGTTGGTCGTCAAATCGGTGTCGGAAAGGAGTCAGGTACATGGTGTTACTGATGTTTGTCTCATTTTTTATTTTATTTTAAGGTTCACTTTACGGTTCTTGTGCTGTGCTTATATTTAAAGCTGGACGAGAAAGAAATGTTAATGTTTGTCCTTACATAACATATGTTGGCATTGCTATAGTATTATCATTTTGCAACCTGACCAAGAAAAAATGCATCTAAAACAGCTCAACCAAACCAGATTAGCAATTCACATTCCGCAGCAATGCCCTATGGAGCCTTAGCCCTTAGGTTGTAGCAAGCAAAGGTCAACTACTTATGTTTAATGTTACATTTTTGTAGAAATATTTGAGGTTGCCATGGAGGACGGAACAGTGTTGGCCATGAAGCTTCATAGATTGGGCAGGACATCTTTTAGGGCTGTGAAATTGAAGCGTGACTATTTACCGCACCGAAGGAGCTTTAACTGGCTGTATCTATCATGACTTGCGGCCCTAAAGGAATTCGCTTTTATGAAGGTGTTTGCACAACTGCACTTTTTATTCATCTAGGCTAATACGGCGTAGATGCTTATTTGCCCTGTAAAATTTTACTGACTTTTCATTCCAGGCTTTAGGAGACCATGGATTCCCTGTTCCCACAGCGGTGGACTGCAATCGCCATTGTGTGATTATGTCACTTGTGCCAGGATATCCTCTGTAAGTTTAAATGAATTCTTATTTTTAATCAATAGTCCCTTCTCCTTTATATGCAGATAATATTGACATAGGTGCTGTATTTTTTTTAGTGCTCAGATAAGAGAATTGCAAAATCCAGATGATGTTTTTGACAAAATTCTTGTTCTTGTAATTCGTTTGGCGGAGCATGGGCTGATACATTGTGATTTTAATGAATTCAGTATCATGGTATAGCGTCTTTTACCCTCTCCTGTTATATTCCACGGCAGATAAATAAGCTCGCGTGTGCTTTTTTCCCCCCTCTTTCTTGTATTTGTATTGCATTTGCAAGTTTTGAGATTCTGTTTTTTCCACTTCATGTTTATGGTGCACATTGTGTTTTGTCAGTCCTGCCTCTTTAAAGTATGCTTGGATCTCAGTGGTTTCAAAGGGAAATATAGTGAGTTAGATGTAACCTTTGAGTAGACTGCTGCTCACCTTGTGTACTAAAACATTATGACCGATGGAATTACGTTAAGTTAAGGAAACACATGCCTGCAAACTGTCATTTGGAGAACAGAACGGTGCCTTCACTGGCATAATTCAAGTTTTATTACTATGTGATATGTCAGTACATATCTTACCCTATATTTTACTCATGGTCATTGATGTTGTACAGATTGATGATGATGAAACAGTTACGATGATCGACTTCCCACAGATGGTCTCTGTTTCACATCGGAATGCCCAGATGTATGTAGCATATTTTGATAGCTCACTAAAGACTGCTTTATTCAATATTCACGATGCTTGTTTTTTGCAGGTATTTTGATCGAGATATTGGGTGTATCTACAAGTTCTTTAACAAAAGGTTTACCTTATGGACTCAAACCTCAAGAATTTTGAAATAATCCATTACAACTTATCTTGTTATTAAGCTTTGTCTTCCTTTTGTATAGGTTTAATCTTACAGAGAAAGGTGGACACGACGGGTCTGAGACTGATGATGATGACAGTGGCAGGCCGTCCTTTCTATCCATTCAAAAATCTTCAGGTGCCTTGGACAAAGAACTAGCTGCCAGTGGCTTCACCAAAAAAGAGCAGGTTGAGATAGAAAAGGTGGGTCATATGTTGGTACAGAACTCACATTGATGTATTACTCAGTTTGAAGATCTTCTATATTTTGGTATGAAAGCAGAAGTAATCCATTTGGTGGTTAGTATATTGCACATGGTTCTTAAATTTTTCTCCTGCAAAAACCTTGGTTCCAATTGAATCTTGTTGGTCTCCTTGGTCAACCCATTCCCCTTCCCGTTGTATTTTTATGAAGTTTTGTTACTAGTGCTATCAGTGTTTCCTCTAAACATGAAAAAATGTCTAACAACCAAGGAAAAAAACAGCGTGCTATCAAAAATAGCGTGGCCCTCCTCCAGAAGCTATACAAGATATAGCGTGATATAGCGAAGTTACATATAAAATAGCGTGATGAAAAAGTTGTAAGAAATAGCCCAAATATTAAGGATTTCAGCACTAATTTTTTTTCCAGAAACAATACATGTATAACCAGGTAACCATATTCAAATGTCAAGGCCAAATCCATGGCACGAATACAAATATGAGGCTTAAAACCATGAAAAAGTAATAAACTAAAAGATAAATATTTTAAACTTTAATCAGAATCATTGACATCATCTTCAGAATAACTAGAAGAACCACCAGATTGCCCACCATCATCATCACCTAACGTTATTTTCAGACTTTTTGTTAGCGTAGCTATAACGTTACCACGTTCAGTGTGGTTTCGAGCGTATAAGTCGAAAATAGCGCCGTAGCGTCAACTTTAGGCTAAATATAGCGTAGCCTAGCCTCTCCAAATACGCTATATCGTGCTATTAACCGGGAAATAGCGTGCTATTTTTTCGTTGCTAACAATACAACTGGTTAGAAGTGAGAACTGGTGTTGTGTGGGCGCATGTGAGACTCTGTTTGCCCTTTAGCTGTTAGTATGTGACATAACCACCTGGGGATCTTGTGACAATGCATTTTTTTAAGGCAATAGCATTAGATCACAAAACTACGTTAAAACTTTGGATAACCATGAAATGTTCCTTCTCATGTTGAGTTGTATCAATTTGACATTAAATATCAGATATTTAGTAGGTGTTTGGTTAGGCTTACTTTTGCCTTTTTGGGCATAGGCTTATAAGCCAAAAAAGCATCTAAATAGGTGGATTTGGAGTGGATATTGTTACAGACTGGCAAGTGGTAACATTCTCTTTCTTTCACCTGATTACAGTTCATTGATGAGAATGCTGAAGAAAACGATTCCAACTCGGACGATGATGATGATGATGACGACGATGATGTTGATTCAAAATCAAACTAATTCCTTAAGAATAGCAGACCAGGTATTGATCTGCGTGCTGAATATTTTCTGAGATAAACGTGTCTGCCAAGCTTTGGCGCTTTGCCCACTACCACCAAGCTATCCAGCAGTTTCAGTGTTCCCATGTTAACAGTTTTTTAAAATATACTTTGGGGGACATTTTTCAGGATTCTGCCTATGTTCCTGATCTTGTCGGGGTGGATTCAAACGCACCTGAAACTCTTTCTGACGAGGTTAGTAATATATATTCATCTGAATGGCTAGGCAAACTTCTCCCTAGATATTTGCTTACGCCGGGTTTACCTTTTGCAGCATGCGACAAGCACAAGTCCCAGCGGTGAGAACAAATCGACAAATCCAATCGCCGGGGATGCTACCGAGTCAGGAGGCGACGAGGATGGGTTGTCAGGTGAGGATACCGAGGATGAAGATGACGCCATTCTGACAAGGCAGCTGAACAAGCAGAGGAAAAGGGCTATGGCGGCCGCCCTTGGGCGGAGAAGGCCTCTCACCTCGAGGAATGCTTACAAGGACAAGGGGAAGGGCACCATGAATTCCAAGATCCAGAAGCAAGCATGCCAGTGGTGAACGGTTTGTTCCTGGAAGATGACGCCATAGCCTGAATGAGAATGCTGGACATATTCTTACCATCCAGCTCAGTATCATAGAATTTTGGCCAATACCATTAAAAGGGTCCCTGATAAATTCAAATTGTTGAACATGGGTCAACTTCTTAGATCTTGCATTCCAATGGATTTATAAGATATGCATCTATAACATTAAATTTTTCGGAAGCATTGATACCTATTTTATAATTCATTGCGCCAAACTATGCAGCAACAACCAAGATTCCTATACCACTTCCTGCATCATTTTTCTGAAGTTCATCCTCCCAGCATTTCCATTGACTGATCATTTATATTTGTTGACCAAGAAAAAATGGTTTAACTAGTATATAACATAAAGATCGTATGGGAACGTCAGGTCAATTAAATCTTAGTGCACCCAAAATCTTAACAATTCAGTTAACCAAAGCAAGACAAAGCAAGGTAGTACAAGAATGGAACAATGGAAAGGTGGTATCATTAGCTAGCACTTGACAAAAATATATCATTTCAGTAGTGCTTCTGAATGATTCTGCTTCTTTCAAGCAATATTATTTTGTTTCAATACTAGAAGGGTTGGCCCGCTTTGTTGCGCCGGGGGTATTATTGCGGTGATCAATATATGACATGCTGGTACGACTAAAAATTAGTGGATCGATCATGCAAGATCGGGTACAGATCCATAGCCTTCTCAAACAAATATTGTATGTATTGGTCTAACACCGCAGTATAGACCGTACAATCAAAAAGTAACAATTATGGGTTTTTTTAATCTCTAAACAAGGCGAGCCCGACGGCTACATGTGAGGCGGAGTTGGTCGAGGTGTGGCCGGAGGCAGAGCTGGCTTGTGTCGCTCGTGTACGTGCTTGCGGTGAAGGACAAGGCACGGTGGGGAAGGGGAGGAGAGGAGGGCCTCTCGGTGGCTCACCGACCAGAGCTAAAGACGGGAGGCGATGGAGGAGAGTGACCGCATCCCTCCCGGTCCATGGTGCCCTCGAAAAGTGGTGGTGTATTTGCGGTCGAATCGGTCAGAGTTGGTGGAACTGGCGAATTCAGGAGGCGACGCGATTGTCGCGGGAGGGGAGGAGAGAGACATTGAACTTTCGATTGACATCGGACGTGCGCGCGTTAGCCTTTCTGTTTTACAGCAGCGACCCAAATGTTGTATATTTGATTCTATTTTTGGGGCTGCCCAATTTTTAAGCAAAATTTATATCAAGAGCAGCTGGTGGAGTAAGATTTGACCTCAAATGGCGTAGAAAATAGTTATGGCCTAACATAGGCCAGCTATTGGAAATCCTCCAAGAGAGGGACGGTCCGTAGATTCATGTGTGGCATATAGAAAAACCATGGCTAAGTTTTGTGTTCAGCTGAATACATGAATAATATTACTCCAGTCTTTCTGCATCTTCGTCGTGCGGCTCGGAAGAGCGAAGGAGACGACTTCCCGTGCGCATATCAAACCGCAGATCAAGTCAAGATTTCGTCGGGCCAGGAGGGGTGCGGCAGCGGCGGCGCGTTCTCTGCTCGCGTTGGTGATGGTAGTGGTTTGGTTCCTCATGGACCTGGTTGTAATATTCTGATTTTCTGGAGTGCTTTGTACCAACCGTTTCTGCTAATAGATTTGAGGCATTTTCCAAAAAAAAAGGTAAACATAAACAAGCGGGAACCAATAGGAGTTTGCCACATGGAGCAACTAGGGGGCTCTATTCCTAGGGAGTTTAGATATTGGTGGGATACTATCTGAACTTCTGCTCTTCCAAACCACTATGAAACACTTACACCTTAAATCTAGTTTGTCGGTGTAACTTCCGTGTCAGTGTCAGGATACTATCTTATCTTACAGGCTAATTTTCTGAAAATTGTTGCCTTTAGCCATGTACTGTTCGTACTCCCCTAGGAGGTTCTTGCTACAATTGTCATTTGGTTGCCAATGCAACTGCAAAGGGGAAGATCAGTAAGAGCATGGACTTCTCCTTTAATCTGTCTGAATCACTACGCAGTCGGAAAGAGAACAGTTTAGCACGTTCGTTATGCAAAACCAGACTTTAGCGTCGACAGATGCATTCGGGCCTTGCTGACACCAACTCATGTTCAGAGAAAATTTATTAATCATCGTAACCACAAACACTGACGACGAGCTGCAGCCCTGCATCGATCAGCATGACAGCAGGTATGATCGAGCACTCTACTGATTAAGCACATCGAGCAGACGAGCACCAACGGTACTGTGGTTGCAGGTTAAACAAAACATGCTGTTTTTGGCTACGGTTCGACCACATGCTCCCGCACTGTGGCACGACGGCCTTTCCCGTTCCCGGCGGTGGGAGCTTAGCGAAACAAGCGGCCCACGGTGACCCGGGATTATCCTAAAGATTAATCAAGTGTTATTCTAGAGTCCTAGACTCCTAGTACCTGAATGCAATTATGCAACTGCTTTGCATTGTTATACGCCCTGATCAGGATTTTAAAAAACTTGGATTTGGTGGCATCAACCGCTGCATGATCCAGGGTGCGTGCGTGCATGGGCGCGCGTTCTTTGATCCTACGTGATGTCCTTTCATGAATCGCTAGAATAAGATTGCAGATAGAATATTCTACTCGTGGAATCTGGATTTTGTTATGCAAAGATGTGAAGTCCCTGCCCAAGGATCAACACGCAGATATACACAGTGGAGGAGAAGAAGAACACACCCATGGAGTTTTTGCGGCACACACACTTGTGCCTTTTCTGTATTCCTCAACTTCTCAAATAAACAACCCGGTTACATGGCTTTATATAGCCCAACTCACACACGGGCAACACAGCCACTAAACCACTAACAACATGACCCACTAATTCTGCTCCACTAACACAAACTTGAGTCACTTGCAAGTCACGGGAGATCAGCTCGCATGGAGCATAAGACGCAACTAATTATGCCCGTTGCTGCCTCCGTCTCTATCTCTTCTACTGACTCGGCCGCTTTGACTCCACAGAGTTTTGTGCATGCACCTAATACACCCTGCATGCAGATATGACTAACTAAAGCAACGGCTAAACACAACGGTGCCACTAACACTTGCACCATGCCATGCTGTACACAGCATGGCTAATCCTGCCGTTATCACACTCTCTTGCCTAATCCTCAAAAACACAACGAAATAAACTTGATCTAACAACTACACTTAGCACTAATAACAAGATTGGTTCCAACAAGATGTGTGGTGGTCTAGTGTGTTATTACCGATTGTCAAGTTTTCTGGCCTTCTGGGACTGTTGGCTTGTATAAATATACTTGGAGCCACACATGATGAGGGGTTAGGGTTACTGGTGAAGGCTAACACGATATGATCTGTTAGCCAATCTTTGCTCGTTGTGTTACTTCAAGCCAACCTGTTATTCACCCACGTTCTCACTACACCACAGTGTTGCCGTTGATAAGAAGCATTTGTTCAGCAAGTACTACCTCCATTTATCAGAACAAGGCCTATAATTGTTTTCAAAAGTCATACTACACAAAGTTTGATCAAGCTTATAGAAAAATCATTAACATGTGCAATATAAATTCATGACCTCTCCGCTCTTGAGGCCCCTTTTGAGGATGATGAGATCAAGCAGGCTGTCCTTTCCCTCCCTTCGGTCAAGGCCCCGGGTCCGGATGACTTTATCGGTGCCTTTTTCAAGGCGTGCTGGGACATGGTTCGTGACGATATCTCGTCTGCGATCAGGCACCTTGCCAGTCACGATGGAGGCTGTGCTGGTCTTGTCAACTCCACCAACATCATTCTCCTTCCCAAGAAGGTCGATGCGTCTGCTGTGGGGGATTACCGGCCCATTAGCCTCATCCATAGCATATCGAAGATCTTCTCGAAGCTTTTGGCTAATCGGCTGGCTCCTCTCCTCCCTACCTTGGTGTCCTCTGTTCAGAATGCGTTTGTGAAGAAGCGGTGCATCCACGACAATTTCCTCCATGTCCAAAACGTCATTAAAGAGCTGCATAGAACAAAGTCTCCCGGCCTCTTCCTCAAGCTGGATATCTCCAAGGCCTTCGTCTCTGTCAATTGGGCGTATATGCTCGAGGTTCTGGAGAAGCTAGGTTTCGGACCTAGGTGGCGTAACTGGGTGTGTCATCTGTTCGCCTCTGCCACCTCCAGGGTTCTTCTCAACGGTACTCCGGGACGCCCTTTTCGTCACGCTAGAGGCATGCGTCAGGGTGACCCGTTGTCCCCTATGCTCTTCATCCTCTCCATCGATCCTCTTCAGCGTATCATCGAGTTGGCAGCCTCGCAGGGTATTCTCCAGCCTATCCCGGCCCGTGCGGCCAGGTTCCGAGTCTCCCTGTATGCTGACGATGCTGGCATCTTCGCCAACCCTTCTTTCGAGGAGCTTCGGGCCATCTCCGACATTCTGGGCGTTTTTGGCAACGCCAGTGGCCTTATCACCAACCAGACCAAGTCGGAGGTTTTTCCGATTCGCTGCGACAACATCGACCTTCAAGCTATCCTGGCATCCTTCCCGGCCAGGATCATGGAGTTCCCGGGTCGCTATCTAGGTCTGCCTCTCCATTACAAGCGCCTTCGCCGGGTTCACCTCCAGTACCTCATCGACAAGACCCGTGCCCGTCTTCCGGGATGGATCGGGAAAAATATGACTCGCGTTGCTAGGGTGACTCTGGTCAAGTCGGTCCTTACCGCCATCATCACCTTCCATCTCATGGTCCTGCCCCTGCCTAAGTGGGCGCAACGCCTGCTCGACCGCACCTCCCGTCGTTTTATCTGGCATGGAGATGATCAGGAGTCCGTCAGTGGCGGCCACTCTCTCGTCAACTGGCAGACGGTGTGTAGGCCTAAATCGCTTGGCAGGCTGGGAATTGCGGACCTCAACAGATTCAGCAGGGCTCTGCGTCTTAGATGGTCGTGGCTGCACTAGACCGAGCCTCACCGTCCCTGGGTGGGATCCCCCCTCCCCTGCGACGCTTCGGATATGAGTCTTTTCCGCGCTTCTACTGAGATCACTCTGGGAAACGATCATACCGCCCTGTTTTGGCATGATTCTTGGTCGCCGGGCGGCCCTCTCTGTGTCAGGGCTTCCAATCTCTTCAACATCGCCACTCGGAAGAACATAACTGTTAGTGTCGAGCTTCATAACGACACCTGGATACAGTCGGTCGCGCGGCTCTCTAATCCAACTCAGCTGATGGAGTTTTTGGATTTAGCCACCATCATCCAGGATACCCACCTCGTGGCGGATCAGCCCGACTCCATTAGGTGGCTGCGCATGGCAGATGGGTGCTATTCCGCCTCCTCGGCCTACTCCGCCCAGTTTGATGGATCCTTCCCTAGGTTCGAGCCTTCTAAAGTCTGGAAGGCTTTCGCTGAACCTAAGGCCAAGTTTTTTGCCTGGCTGGTCCTTCACAAGCGCATCCTCACGGCTGATCTCCTCGCCACCAAGGGTTGGCCTCATGACCCCACTTGTCAGCTTTGTCTCTCTCACCTGGAAACGGCCTCCCACCTCTGCATGGAGTGTCCTTTCACGGTGGCGGTGTGGAACACCATTGATGCCTGGTCGGTGGACAAGATCGGCCCTTTCTCTGGGTTTCATGAGTCTATGGACCCCTCGTGGTGCAAGATCATCACCGGCACCAACTCCATCAAGGCGCGTGAGAGAAGCGGAAAAATTATCTATGTTATGTGGAATGTTTGGAAGGAGAGAAACCGTCGTATTTTCTCTGCGACGCGCCAAACATACCTGGAGGTGGCTTTCCTGGCGCTCGAGGAGTTCCGTCAGGTCCTAAGTGTGTTGCACCCCGTGGGGGCGGCAAGTGTTTTTCATCTTGGGGAGTAATCCGCATGTGATTTTTCTCCCTTTGTGTGGGGTTGTACTATGGGGGTCGTATGACCTTCGTTCTCTTCTTCTTTAATGAATAGGCAGAGCTCCTGCCATTTTTCGCTAAAAAAATTCATTAGATATAATTTGAAATATATTTTCAGATGATATCTTTGTAGGATCATAGTTGTTGATTTTTTTTCCAAAACAATTGGTCAAAATTTACATTGATTGACCACCTGCCAACAGACGAGAAATCGGTGGACGGCCCTTACTCTGGTGTTCTGCTGCATTTGGCATCACCGGAATGACGTGGTCTTTGAGGGAGTGGCTCCTTCTGTCAGGACGATCAAGCTAACGATCAGGCCAGAATTTGAGGCTTGGTAATTATCGGGTCTCTTCCGGGGTGAGGCGTTTGGCTTTCCTTCGCCCACGCCGGAACGGTGGTTAGTAGAAGATTAGGGCCAGATCCTGGGGAGCTGCTACCCCTTGTTGCAGCAAGCTTGCTGGCTTTGACAGCGTTGTAAAACTTGCCTCTTGGCACCCCTTCTATGATATGTAGTATACTTTCTAGGGTGTATTCTAAAAAAAATATTACATTGATTAAATTTTGTAAAAGGTTGTATGCCCAGTTTATAGAACGGAGAGAGTATATATTATGTTTGTCCGTTGGGCAGCATTGCACAAAGGAAAAAGAAATCAGCAACCGTGGAGTTTTCATTTTGTTCCACTTGATCAGACACATGGATACATGTCGCCACTGACCGCGCCCGTCTTGATTCCTTGAATGGAACAGTCTCTCGAGGTCATCAATAGCATCTTTTGTTTTACATATCATCCTACTCCGTCCAATTTCTCGGAAAGATGTATCGTCATTACTTCAAAATGCGACTATGTGGCGCGGTCTGGGGACCTGGAAGCAGATCAGGCGGAAGACGTCCAGCGCCGCCGGTGGCGGGAATCGCTTCCCCCTGGGCCAGCAAGGCCAATCAAAGTTTCATCCGCTGCCGTCATGGACGGCAAGTTCAGCCTGAAGAGGGTCCTCAACCCATCGATTGTGAACCAGAGAGCGGAGACTTCTTGCAGGTGTTCGCGAATTCTTTCCTAGCCTGCACCAGAGGCATATGCCCCATTTTCTTGTGGAGTATACGCACCGCTTTGTCGACCGCTGGGAGTTGTGGCTTCACCGCGAGCCTGCTGCCATGACGGTCGGGGACAGGCAGGGCCATAGGAGCATGTGGCATCGACGTAAGAGGCGTGGACAGCAACGGCACAGCCGGCAGGCTGAACAGATCCACGACACTGTGTATCGTGGTGTCTGATGAGGCGAGGAGAGCAGTACCACCAGCGTCGACAACATCATCATTGTCGGCTACACCATATGATGGGGCTAAACCTCGAGAGCACCTGTTAAATGCATATGGATATACAAGAACGACCGGAGCTGATAAGATTGATCACTCAGTAGCACCACCATATGATGGGGCTAAACCTCAACCACTGTTGCACTAGTGCCCTGCACGGTCATCATCCTCTACCAAAAATTTCCACATGATTAGGGATAGCTTCGAAAAATTTCGAAGACAGTAAAGGTCTAAAGGATCCTTCAGTCAGCCCAGCCGGCCAGGCTCTAGCACAATGTTTTGGACGTTGCACCTCGATGAATGATCAGAGCTAGCTGATTGCTTTCATCCAACTCTGGATGAAAATGGGACCAAGGGATCAGTGGAGGGAGTGGCTAGATAACATCATGTCATAATCTACAGATATGAAAGTTGTCTAAACATGGCTTTGGCAGGCAGCAGGCATGCGCTAAACGTGGCCAAACCTGTCTAGATCAAAGTACGCGCATATATGAATGGTACATGTGGAAAATAGAGGGTCAGTTTCGCCACATATGTCTTTTAAATTTCTAATTAGGTGGGAAAAGTGAATATAATGAGACAGGCTATTTCCTGACATGCTTGCGACCACAAAATAGTACTTCCTCCATTCCATAAAATAAGCCATATATTTTTAGTAATTATCAACATAACTTTGACTAATCTTGTAGACAAAAATATTAATATTTTACATTATTTGATAGACATACTATGAAAAGATATGCTATTATAGGTTTATTTATATTGATTTGTTACTCTAAATATTTATATTTTTGTCTATATATAAGGTCAAATTTATACATTTTGAGAAACTAGGAAATAAGTAGCATTTGCTCATGAAAACTAGATGAGCAACAAATTAAGTAAAGATAGGAACGAGCTCCTAGCTTGTCGCTACCCTGATATTAATTAGTTGCAAGTATTTCAAAGATGATCAAGACACACCATGTACTTCCTTCGGTCTGATTTAGTCTGCATCGTTACTCCATAATTTGTTCTGAATTAGTCTATATTTTTGGTGGGACCCACCTCGGTAATTAAAATGAGACAAAGGCCACACACCAGGCACTCGAATAGCGCCCCAAACCTCGATCATGCATGTCATTTACTCCTGCTTTGGGGAAGAGGAGATGCACGATTTTCAGTGATACACTAAGCCTAATACTGTTCATAGTGGGGAGTAAACTAGAACAAACAAGAGACTAGAACAAGAACATGCACATGTTGCTAGTCTATTTTACTATCTCTATAGTGGGTAATAACATATGTGTGGTGTCATGCAAGCGTACATTTATATATTATAGACTCATATTATATTGGGGTATGTGATGTTACGGTGTATCAAATGTTGTAAAAGTACTTTGACTAAGTTGCTATCTAAACTTGCTCCGTCTCCCTTATCCTTTCCCTGTTACTGTTTGGGAGAGGCGACAGAGAAGGCGACCAAAGCTCGGTCCTAGCCGGTGAATCCGCTGCTCCCCTTCGCCTTCGGTCGCCGTTTCGGCGCCGTGAGGTGGAGGGGAGCTCCGGGATCTCGTCGTGCGTGTAGATAGTTAGGGTTAGGTCTAGTTTCTCTGTTTCCGGGCGTCGGCATCGAAGACGGTGGCGGTGACGATGTCGTGTCGGAATAAGTCCTCCCCCTCCTTTCCCCGTTCCGGCGGTGACGCCGGCGAGGTTGTGGAGGTGTTTCGTCGGGTCTCCTCTTCCTTCCTTGCTCCTCCGGCTGGCCGTGGTGGTGAGGAGAGGAGCTGCGGAGTCGGAGCGATCTGCTTTTGGTGGTGGTGCGTCTGGTGGTCCTCTTCGTCGTGCTTGCTCTGGCCGGCCGTGGCGGCGAGGGGAGCGGCCGTCTGGAGGCTGGTTCTTGGTGTTGGTGGTGGTCCTGGGCGGCGTCGTGTCGGTGGGAAGTTGGGTGGAGCGGTGGTGAAGGCGTTGTGGCCGTGCTCGTTCAAAGTCTTCGGTTTCCGTCGCGCGGCGGCGGACGGCTCAGCGGTCATCTACAAGGCGTGGAGGTGCCTTCTCCTCGGCGGCAGGCGGTACGGCGACTCCGGCGACGTCTAGGATCTTGGGGAGCGCGGCGTTTGGATCCGATTGTGATTCCTTCCGGCAGCCTGGGGTGTTCTTTGCATATTGCTAGGTCTTTGTGTTTTTCCTTTCTCTTCTGGACCTGTTTGTAATGTGCTCTGAGCTTCCTGTTATTTGTAATCGGATCCTGTTAAAAAAAAGTACTTTGACTAATCTTGTAGACAAAAATATGAATATTTTTTCTAAGATGCAGACTAAATCAGAACAGAGCGAGTATCTCTTATGTTCCCTATTTATTTGAAACTAGAACAAACAAGCAAAAAATCTAGTCGGGGTTCGTCTAGAAGCTAGTGTGACGGCTAACAAGAACACAAAATCTTGTGATGCTAACAAGTGCATCATCTCTAACCCCTCTCTTGGAGTGCATTCATCACTACATCCTTATCCGTCTATCCTCACCATATCCCTTGCAGTTGCAGGCAGCATGGGCCTCACTGTTCCATCAAGTGAAATGAAATCCTTGTATTCTCATCACTTCTGCCAGGTGGTAGGAGTAGATGGGTCATGAGCCATGTGACCGACTGGCTATGTCCAAAGACTTTAATGCTTCAATCTCAAACACCCTCAATTTAAGGATCAGGTTTGGAGAAAAATGACTCCATAATTATCGTGATCGCAGTAATGTGATGGGATCTTTTTTCATAATTATTTAGCAGTCTTAACAGTTAAATCCTAGGCACCACAACAGTACACTCTGGTCAGCAATAATCTGCCAATCCATGTCTCCACCCGTTTTTCCCTTGTCATCAGTTAGCAAGTTCTTACTTGTGTTCCACCAAGCTAAAGTCTTAGGACTTGTTTGATTCGTAGGAATGAGAAAGTGTAGGAATAGGAATTGCATAGGATTGATATAACTTGTCTAATTGAATCCTATGAGAAGAGAAAGTTTGTTTGATTGTGGTGAAGCAATTTTTCCATGAGATTAGACCTCATGTTATTTTTCTATAAAGTTTGTACTACAAGATTCCTATAGAAATTTTTCCTATGAGAAATGATCCTATGAATCAAACGACTTCAAAGAAAAAAATCCCGTGGGAATCCAATCCTATGCAAATCCTTTGGCAATCCTACGAATCAAACGAGCCCTTACATTGTGTTACAGAGGAAGTACTTGAGGAAGTATGAAACATACTTCCTCTATATATAGTATCGGATCTTGGGCGTTAGTTTGGGTTGGTTTTTAATCACAAAGGAAATTACTACAGGTCTGCATTGCAAGAACGGGTGAGAAACAAACAGTGATGAAGTGAAGACGAAAGAACTGGAGAATCGTGAACCAAAGAAGATGGTGATGAAGAACTAAAAGGAGTCGGGACAAAGATAAAGAGGCTAGAACCCTCACTCCATTCCGGCTTGTTTAATTAGTTAATCCTCCTCTCTCGAAAGTACAAAATTAATGAGGTGGGGATTAGTGAGCAGATCAAGGTGCAGAGTGCCTAGCTTGTCTCCTCCCATGGCTACCGCTGCTGCTGCTGCTGCTGTTGGGAATGCTGCTCCAGCGTCTGCTGCTGCCTCCTGCCGCGGTGGTGCTTGTTGTTGTGCATCCATACCTTGAAGACCTGCCGCTGGACGCCGGCGAGCGAGCAGTATTGCTCCACCAGGGCCTCGTCCTGCCTCTGCATCCGCCAGCCCACCCGCTCCGCCAGCGACAGCATCTGTTCCTTCTGCTCCGCCGTGAACCGCGTCCGGAACCGCTTCCGCCGCCCCTCCCCGTGCACCACCGGCCAGGACGAAGACGCCGGGTTGGCGCGCTCCTCGCTGGACGACTCGGTCGTCGTGCCGCCACTGCGCTGCTGCTGGTGATGGTACGAAAAGGGCGGCGGCGCGTGCGGGTAGCTGGCGGCGTAGGGGTGCGGCGGCGGCAGCATGAGCAGCGGCACGCGGCGCGTTGTCGGCGTCGGCGCGGGGAGGAGGGGGAAGCGCTGGTGCTGATGATGATGCTGCCCGTCGTCCTTGCGGTGGAAGCTGCGATGGCACCCGCAGGCCGCGCACCTGAGCGCGTGCGCGCCGTCGTGTTCGTCGTCCCCGGGGGACACTGGCATGAACTCCCCGCAGCCGTCCACGACGTGCCCTCCCTGCGCCGCCGCGTGGTTGCGCAGGCACTCGTGGTACCTCGCCTCGCTCCCCGCCGCCCCGTTCCCGACGGGTGAGAAGGAGGCGCCCTGCGGCGCGGAGCCGACACCCATCTCGCTGACGTGCTCCTGGCCCCTGGACGCCATCACCGCATGCCTGGCCTGGCCTCGCCGGCAGGGGAGCGGGACGGGCTCGAGCACGAGAGGCTGGCCTAGCTAGCGCAGCATAGCTTTTGTCTCGCTAGCGCCAGGTGCAGCTAAGCTACTTGGCACTTTCTGGTTTTGTAGGCTTGTAGGTAAGGTAATGGTGGGGGACGGGGAGGAGGAGGAGCGACTGTGAGTGGGCTGCAGCAGGGGGGACACTGGCTGTTCGGGAATGGCACTTTTGTTTCCGGCCGGCGCGACGGACGGATGTGGTGATGGTGGAGCGACCGACAGCGCTGCAGACCGGCCCCAGCCTTGAGAATTTGGACGTCTACACACTACACAGTACATAATGAGATGAGTTTCATCTTTACTATTAAATGGGAGTTCGTATGTACGTACCTGGCAGAAATTCTGCCGATGGACGATTGGACGCATCATGGCCGCCCAATCGCCTCTTCAGCAACTCCACACCGTTGGATCTTCGAGTACGACAAAATTACACGGAACTGCCACCGCTCAGTTGCCCGAAGCGGTACGAAGCGCCTTTCTCTCCTACCTCCTACCCGTCGCCGCTCTCGACTAATCTCGCCACGAACCCTACAGTTCTCGATCCACCAGCGTCGCCATCCGATTCACGCCGTCCGCCAGCGAATCAAACCCTCCGGCGACCGAATCGACTGACTGAACGTAGGAATTACCCCTAGACTTCCGTTTCCTCATCGCCGCCGCGCGAATCGAGTAGCTGCTCCCTGCCACCTCCAAGAGTTCGACCCCGTCCCTGCTTGCAGCCGAAGCCGCGATCTCGCCACCGCCACCAAGATCCCCGCCGTAGCTACGAGATCTCGCCACGGCCACCAAGATCTCGCCACCGCCACCAAGATCCAAGCGGCCGTGTCCCCAGCTCCACTGTGAGCACTTGCTCGAATTTTGGCCCGACCCCCACCATGGATGCATCGGTTGATTTCGTGCCCGACCCGACAGGAAGTAGGTGATGGTGAGGACGGGGAGAAGAAGAGCAGCGAGGAGCAGCAAGAGGTGGAACAGAGGTCGGACGACGAGTTCAACAAGTTCATGGGCAACCCATCCATGGAGGCTGCCATCAAGCTCGGAAAAATATTGCTAATACTGTCTAGATTTTTTGATTTTGCAGGAATTGGGAGATCAAGCAGATGATATCCTTATCCGGTCGCCATGGCTGAAGGGATCTCAAGTACCGACTGCTCTGCTTCCCTCTATTTCCTAGGTATACAGACAACCATGCCCATAACGATGGTGCCAGATTCGACGACACGGGCATGGTGGCCGCCGACTGTAGGGACTAGGACACTGGACACGCCATGGGGGAGTTCACCATCGCCAGCCAAACATGTGTCAATATTTTATTGCCAAGTATGACGACTGATTTACAAATATTTGTGTCATTCAGGACTACCAAATATACCTGGCTCGATCACTGCTAGAATGGCACACGGTAAAATTCTGTGGAGCAAAGGGACTTTCTACTGAAGCTGGGCCGCGTAAGCAATGCATATACGAGTCCTGCAAGAAGAGGATATACGATTTGACCATGTATGCTTTGCTCTATTCCTGACCTCTCTTAGTGTTTGCAGCTGCCAGTTTCATCTGGTGATTCCTAAGCCTATTTTGGCGCATTGCAGGTTCTAATTATGTTGGTAATTGATAGAGAAAATGACAATACACTCTTAAGCCGTGAATCCAGATTTGTATGTCGAATTGAGATGCCTTGCTGGTTTTAATGAGGTACAAATAAGAAATGACCTCTTCTCTCTTATCTTATTTACTGTGGTTCATATATCTTTGGTCTGTGCTTAGTTGCATTCTTTGTTCTCTTAAGTTTGTTTACTTATTTACTGCGGTTCATATATCTTTGTTCTCTGCTTAGTTGCATCCTTTGTTCTCTTAAATTTGTTTTAAGCTGATTGTCAAATGAGAAGGATGAGAGCCAAAAAAGAACCTGGTGTAACAATAACGTCACTAAAGTTTGCCCTTGGCCTGTCACCCCTGATTGTAATGGCATACTACAATTAGTTAATATCTTTTTTGTACAACATGTTCATGTATCCTGCTTAGATCTTGTACAAGTTATCATATTCACATTACTCATACTTAGTGCTTGAAACACTCACTAAGCAGAAGAAATTGAATTTGAGTTACTTTGAAATTAACTGATGTGAATCTCAACTAAAGGAGAAGAATATACCCCATAAACGCACTTTATTGTGATCTTATGATTAGCAGTTGACACTATGTAATGTGTCAAGCACTCAAGCATTATAATTTAATTGACAATTCAGGTTAAACCTGGGCTGCATAAGGTGGCGTTGAATTCAATAAGGTTTTAATAAGCAGGCATGGCGGCACCGGCACCAACATCGCTGCGTGTGATCCAGGGGAAAAGGAAGATGGCGCGCTGCATGAATCACCTTAGCTTACCTACCTTAGTTGTTGGGTTCCAAAATGTTCCCAAATGATTCATTTTGTAATTTCCCAGCTTTATGAATGTTCATTTAATTTCGTATTCTACTTAATGTGCCCATATTTGTCAAGCAGCATGAATCTTCTTCCTAACAGGTTCTTTCTCCGTTTAACCTGTAGGTTTTTATTATGGGGCCTTTGTTTTCCTTGCATAATGGATTCCTAATAACTTTGTACAACATGTTTTTCTCCATGACAACCCGTTTTATCTCATGAAGTTGGGATTACAAATAACGGTGAATTCTAAAATCTTGAAGTGGTCCTTTCTCCATTCTGTTTGTAATCAGAAGGCAGAAAAAAATTGCTTCAGCGAATTTCATTTGCTTGTATTGTTGCCAGACCATACATAATGCAGAGAAGGGAGAGCCAGCTGCCTTACTTATTTCTTCTAGGATAGAATCGTCAATGACTGTGCATAACCTGTGTAATGGAGGCCAGTTTACATACTTCCTTACTGCCCCGATGCAAGCCTTCCGAGGTTCGATGCTTGTACGTACGTTCTTCTATGTTTTCAGTTGAGTATTCCTGAGATATATATTTTGGCGATCTGATTTCTTTGGGTCTTGGTTTCAGGATACATATGCCGATGCTGACAACATGCTTTTCTCTCCTTTGGAGCATGCTTTTCTCTGCTTTGGAGCAATACGAAGAAACCCTCTGCACGTCTGTTGGGTACAACATTGTTTGGGGACAACATGGTTTGTTCTTTTTCATGTATGTCAAGTTGACAAAATATCGTACTGGTAAGCACATTCAGGTATTTGAATCTTAGGGTGAGACCCTAATATTGTTTGTGTTTTGCCTGTGTAAAACTACAAAATGCACGTGCTATTTAAGTTTGGCTTCGAATCTGGACAACTATTTTCTTGATTATTCCCCTCCATTCGTTTCTATGATTGTGCTTGTGTTTTATTTATAATTGTTTTTACTTACCAAGTATTACATGCACGTTCTATCCGTGCAGACTGTTAATTGGATCTACATCTATCTCGATATTTCAATCACGATGATAATTACAACAAATGTTAGTTCAATTATTTTCATTATGTTGGTGCATTTCGCTTCCTACAATCCAAGTCAGTTGAGTGTGCCTCAAGTAGCCCTCGAGCAGATCAAAAATTTACTTTGCTCAGGGATAGAAACCTGAAAACTCATGTCATGTTATGCAATCAAATTAGCTTATACCTAAATGAGTCTACTATCGAAACTATTTCTGTTTGAAATTTAAATATTTTAAAATAAGAAAACTAAGAATTGCCATTCATTCCAGTCCATGGTCAATTGAGGAAGCACTAATGAAAACGAGCAGGGGTTAAGGAGCCCGGAATATTCCAACGGCTAAAGAGTCTTTCAAGATAGGGGATTGCAGCAGCAAAGTGCGTGGAAGCAAGGCGGAGAGTAAAACTCCTGGCTGTCAAGGAGGACGAGGGCACTGAGGACCATCTCGCCATCGCCGGATCTAGGCCGTTGGCTCGTCCGAGTGACGAGGGGTTGAGCGACTAGCTTCTCCCTCACTTCAGATGGAAAACCTTGCCAGCTAGAGATGCTTGTGAGGGTGCGACACCATTGGTTTTGTGATCAGTTGCAGCCAGCGTAGAACTGGCGTATAGTGTCCATGGTCTGTGGAGAGTGAAGGGACATTGTTCAGGCAAGTGACCATAACTTTTGGTTTGTGCCAACATTGTGCTATAGTTAAATTTGTACAACGCAAATCACCAAGCGGTAATGTGGATAGCACAATAGAATTAGACGAGTCTAAGGAAGTGTACACTTTCGTAAATCAGGTCTTTGTTTTAGTTTGATTTTCTTGTCTATTCACCATATTTGCTTTGCCATTGCACTATAAAGTGATTTTTCTACTGATGTGTCAATACATCTATTTGTTGCTCCCTGGGTTACGAAGTCTCTTACAAGTAAAACTCCCGGATTTCATGTGATGCTTAAAAGAAGGAAAATTATTTAAATAGAGCCTTCTTTGTGGATAATGAACATTGCAAAATTATTTTGAAAATATGCTATCAAAACTGCGAGGCGGGAATAGAAACCACCACTATTAGTATTGTTGAAAGTGGGTCGAAGATTGCTGCAACGCTACAATCTCTCCGAAGTTACCAACTACGGAGATTCTTAGTGTTAGTAAAACACCGGTGCACAACGTTGACTTTCACGTTGGATAAAGCACAATCTGTGCCGCAATGGTAAAGATGAAGTTGAGACACTGATGTGGAAGGGGAAGGGATGATTAGAAAGAAATGATCATAAGCATGATTGTACCTTGATAACCTGAATTACATGCTTCTTCTCTTGGATGCATTTTATTGCCAGTTAAATTTTATGTGCATTATGTTTACATATTTAACGCAAAAATAAATTTGAAAACTCGTAGCAACGCACGGGCATTCAACTAGTTTTTATGTGTTTGATACTTCGATATATCCAATGAAACTATGGACGTCTCTAATGGTCGATTTTTAGTCTCGCCAGGCAGAATAATTGTTTGGTGAGAGGAGAGATAAGAAAGCACGTGTGGCTCCCGAGCTCACTCCCACTCGATTTTAAAAAAAATGAAACTCATATTTATGTCTAAAAAAAAGTTTTGAAACTTGATATACGAGTGCATACATGCATTATATGTACTCCAAAAGTTTCGCAATAAAACTTTGTAATTTATGCAACACAAAAATTGATAAATTTCGGGATTTTTTGGCATTTCTTGTGACCACATTTTTGCCTTTTTCTGTTGTTCGGAATATGATGTTTTTGCATCCAAAATTTGTATATATAGAAAACATGTATGTAACCAACAGAAAAATATTTGAATTTTTCAAACTTATTTTTTATAAAAATTTTGCACCGGAACACACTAATTTTAGGACACAAAATTACGTTTGAAAACAGATAACTTTAAAAAAAAATTAAACCACAATATATAAAGCTAGCAAGACGACTCATTAAAAACCTTCCAATCCCCTTAGATACCCTGGTAAGGAAAAGAGTGCGTCTGAAACTTGCTGCCTCAAGTAACCATAGTTACATCGTTTACCAGGAGAGGCAAAATAAAACCCGGAGGTATATCACACCACAAAGTCGGTGGATTATCCCTCCCAAATTTAGCTAGCTCATGTGCAACAGAATTCTAATCTCTATTACAATATTGGACAGTCACCTTTCCGAACTCCTACATCATTTCTCGACATTCATCAAGAATAGGTGCAGACACCGAAGATAAGTTCATATCTGAATTGACGGCTTCAACTACAGATACTGATTGCACAATTAGAGAGTGACATGCTAGACGCTTGGCCACATAGAGACCTTCACGTCATGCAGCTGCTTCAGCCATCTCTGCATCAAAAACATGCCGCAATTTTGTGAAAGAAGCTCCAATAAAAGCGCCAACGTCATCTCTCACCACTGCACCCACCCCACCTGTTCTGTCCATCTCGAGGAGTGCCGCATTGACGTTTAGGATTTGATATCCATGTGGTGGTTTTGTCCATTTGCCTTTCTTCTGTATAGTAACTCCTCTTCTATTTGCTTGACCAAAATTCATGGCAAGGTGAAAGGGCATGTGTTGCCCCATGCGTGGTTTTGGTAATTAATGACAATTCTTATGGACTAATGTTTGCATTGAGATATACTTGTGGATCTTGTCCATAGGAAAAGATTGGAGTTCATAGGAAGAGTTGAGCTTATTGCAAGCATGGCTTGGAAAAGAAGATTGAGTGAACTTCATGTTTATCTCCAAGCCATCATCTATATCAAGATAAGTAGATGAAGTGCAAATGGATTCAAGAAGATGGAGTTTAGCAAGGCCCTCACATAATGGTGTATGGAGGAGTATTTGGAGAAGTCTTCATCAAGCATGTGCTAGCAAGCACAATCAAGAAAGATGTTCCAACTTGAGAGAGTCAAGATCGTCATCATCGAGCTCAAGTGGAATGCGCAAGGCAAAGGTATGATCTTGATAGGTTTTCTATTTTACCGGTCTCGTGGTGTTAGTAGGAGACCGGGTTATAGGATAGACGGCGTACTATCAAGAGAGGCTCTCAAGTGAGTAACTTGATCGCACCTTTGTGGAGAGCTCAAACCTTTATATTTTTGGCATATCATCTTTCTTGGTTCTTATTTGACTTTTATCCATGTGAGAATGTAGAGCTTGTGTTCATCTCCATACCAAGCTCTAGTTCACCGAAAACGGATTTCGTATTGAAAACTTGTTGCGTTTTCGGTTTTGGAGGTTTTGCCGGTTCATTTTTTTTAGAGAGGTTTTACCTCTCTACATTTGATTTCCTCCTCACATGATGGACTATGATGTGTATATGCATGATCTTGTTGTGCTTGTGATTATCTTCGGAGCAAGCCCAAGATCATTGAAAACGGAATCCGGATGGAAAACTTGTTGCGTTCTCGGTGTTGGAAATATTACCGGTCCTCCTCGAGATAAGGTCCACAACTCCCATGTGTGATATCTCCTCCATATTTGTGACCCTTAATATGAATTTCATCGCATTTGGAATTTTATTGAAAAAGATATGAATTTCAGAAGTTTCATTTCTGCGCGGGCCGGCTCCCTGGCCGGCCCAGGCCGGCTGCCTGCCCGGCCCAGGCCGGCTCTCAAGCGCAGCTCACGGAAAAAACTGCCAACGGCCATATTTTTAGTGGACCTATTTAAAGGGCTTTCTTCCCCATTGTTCAACACATCTCTTGAGCAAGTTTTTCTCCCCTCTCTCCTCCATTGTTGATCCTTGGAAAAAGCTTGCCTTCCTCTCATTCCCTCCCATGATTCTTGCATATCTTTGAGGGAAATTGAGAGGAGATCTAGATCTGCATATTCATCCTTGTCCTTTCACAAGGGCCTGGATAGACAGCGTTGTCCTCCTTACATCTTGCACAACCTCGTTCTTCAAAATTTGTCTTCGCTGCCACCATAGGTACCAACAAGCGACAGCAAAGGCTTCCTTCATCGTGACTCGTTCCATATATGTGTGGTTGTTTTTCTCCTCACACAGAACAGATTCAATCATTGCCGAGCCTAATCTATCAGCAGCACTGACCTGTTCTATGATTCCATACAGGTCCAATTCACGCCACATATCATTAGCTCGGCAGCAATAAAATAGCATATGCCTAATGTCCTCCGGTCCTATTTTGCATATTTCACATTGCCCACTAGTTTTCATGTGCCTATTTGCAAGAATACAGTAGCAAGGGACTGATCCATTCATGCAGCGCCACATGAATTTTTTTACCTTTGCTGGGATTTTTAGAGACCATAAATTTTTCCAGACTGTCGTTATGTATGATGAATTTTGACCTTCAAGGCTTCTGATTTTTGTCACCATACTGAGAGTTCCATTCTACACGGTAGGCTGATTTTACCAAAAACACACCACTTTTATTATAATGCCAGGCAACAAAGTCAGATGTGTCTCGAATTGGCAGTGGAATTTGTAATATCCTCTGTACATCAATGGCCCAGAAGTTTGCAGGAATAATTTGTTCATCCCATTGTCCAATAATCGGATCTATAAGCTCATTCACTTTTGTCCGAACAACATTTCCTCGATGAGTGATGATCTTTCAATTAAGACTACTCGGAATCCAGCTGTCATCGCAATTGTTCATGTTCATTCCATCCCCAACTCTCCAAATGCACCCTTCCTTGAATGTTTGAACACCAGCCCAAATAGTTTGCCACACATACGAAGAGCCTTTCTTCAAACTCACCTTTAGAATCAGGGTAGTATTTAGATCTCAACACTCTAGTACATAAGGAATCGTGGTGCTCGATTAACCTCCAACACTGTTTGGCAAGTAGAGCTAGGTTGAAACAATGAATATCACGAAATCCCATACCTCCTTGTCCTTTCGGCACACACATCTTCCACCATGCGAACCAATGCATTCTTGGAACAAACTACCTAAACAGGAAACATACAGTTTTGCTAATTTTTAGTCGAATGAGCATTAAATTAGAACTCATTCCACTCCAAGATGATTATACTGTATAGTGATTCGCGCATCCTTTAGGTTGCAAATGGAGTTTGCAACAGAAAATTTCAAATTACAGGAAGGATGCTACTGAATAAAAAGATTCTTGCAATATACAAAATATTCACACAATAAACAAATTGTTCACATAGTACAAAATCGTGGTATAACATCATTTCAAGAGAATGAACTAATTATTCGGTTGAATGAGAACTAGCCACACCCAACTCTTAAATTCGGGGCATGCCTTTTTAGAGGATTCTGCAACTACTTCATATAAGAGATGCATACAAGTTGCTAGAAGTTTCACATAAGTTTATCTCAAAGCAACGATGTTCAAAGAGTTTACATACATGATAGGAGTTTTGAAAAAAAATCAACCGTGAAAAAATTACCGGTAGGTACATGAACTAGTAGTAGTAGCAGTAGCAGCAGCATCAGTAATGTTTCTTGAAAAGAAAAATATTTAGTCATTAAGGCAGCTGCACACCTATATTTTGCTCTTCAAATCATCAATATGATATGATTTCTGGCTAAAAGGTAATATGTTGAGGTGGATCGCGTCATATATGCATCGGAGCTATGCAATTTCCCCTCACCTTGTTCAAGAAAAATCACCATCCATGAGCCGCATGCATATCGTTGCTAAAAGAAAATAAAAAATACTGAGACGCCAAGTTCAAGCACATCGACGAAAGCGTTGATTAGAACACTCCCAAATCAGGAGACAGTGGTGGAGCTATGTGTAGTACGGGGGGGACGCTGCCCCCCCCCCCCCCCCCCCCCCCCCAAGGAATTTTTAGCCCAAAAAAGGGTAATATTTGAGCTATTTTCGTCCCAAAACTGTAGTGTTTTGGCCCATTTGCCCCCCCCCCCCCCCCCCAACACCACCCCTGTCAGTCGGCCCAAGCTCCGCCACTCAGGAGATGACTTTACGAGAACTAGACAAATGCAACTAATTCAAAGACCTTATAAGTTCCAGTTCGTGAGTTGATTTAATCCGAAAACCTACATGCAAGACTGGTTGAATGACCCAATGTCGTGAAACCTGTATAAAGCTCCTCGGAGTTTCAGTTCGAGATCGCATCATGGTCATACTAAATCGTAAGAAACCTATATCGCCGATGTGCAAGCTTCGTTCCTTCAGTGCAAGGTGGCTAGCTACCGCTCTCGTCGTGCCACCGCCGCTGCTCTCAGCGTTGCGTTGATCTTCTGCTTGATCGGTGCTGCTTCTGCAGAAGGTCCGTCTGTCTTTCGCTATGTGTTGCTCTTCTCGTTTCTCCGCGCTTTTCTTTCAATAGATGAAATGCTAACTGTCTGCATTTTGCAGATGGAAGGTCCACTCAGCAACAGGTGTCTGCGGCCTGCACGTGCCCCAAGTGCGGTGACTGCCCCGTAGCCAAGCCTGGCATGTGGCCCCGCATAATCATTGAAGCGATCCTCGCCGGGCTCGCGTACGCCCATATCATCCACACGGAACTGCAGGTGCGCCGTGACCGTGCCGCCGTTACCGCTCGCACCAGGGGCGCGGGGATACCCGGCTCCCACCGCGCCTCTCCAATGCCGGTGCACTAAGAACTACTGCGGAGAGAGACACAGGAGGGTTGTGCATGAATAAGAGAGGTGAGTGTCATGTGTGGATACTAAGTTTTGAGTAGAATTGCAAGGACTCAGCTTCAGCGACTTTGCTTAGCAAAGTCACCGAGGCAAAGTCTCCGTTCTCAGCCATTGATTTCGGATCCAAGGGACCAGATTGATCCAGATTCATAGCTAAAATTTTGAAGTGTTCAGAAAAATTCTAGTAAATCGTAAATATTTCGTTGTCTATGTTTCAGTCCATAAAAATCCATTTACTCATAAAATAATCATCTAAATGAATTGAAACTTTCTCATAATAGTTAACGAAACATTTACGATTTATTGGAATTTTTCAATTTTTTCTGAAAATTTTGAAATTTTTAGCCATGAATCTACATCAATCTGATCCGTCGGATTTGACATCAATGGCTGAAGACGGTGACTTTGTCTGTATTGCAGTGCTGTCATGCAGAGAGAGTTGCAGGAATAAGAGTTATTAGTGGAGCCCTAGTACTGTAGTGCAGATTAATAAGTGTTTAGTATTGCAGCGTTATCTGATCGAGATCTCTTCGCTATCTTCTGAAGGCAGTGGCTTTATACTGATCAAATGCGAAAAGACAAGTATATGTGCAGATTATTTTGGCATTGGTCTTACAGATAAGCATTAGCAACTCCACATGCCACTAACTGTTTCATCTCTATTTTCAAGACTTTAACTTCTCAGTTAACAATAATACAGTTTAACTGTTACACACATAAATGCATGCACAATCAAACTAGAAAAGAAAAGCACCGTCGTCTTCCCCGAGTGGCAACCAAATCAACGGAGACATGGCAATGGGTACCCATTACCCACGTACCCTGCAGGTAAAAAACCATGTTAGGATAAGGGTATGGGATAAAAAATTATCCATGGGTATGTAAATGAAAAATATCATATACCCATCGGGTAGAGAGGGTACGGGTATGGGATCGTATAACCCATACCCTTACCCATGTACCATCTAATATTTCACAAGCGAGGCTGAATTTCCACGCGATGATGCATGAGTAGGGTTTATGCATGCATGAGGCCATGAATCTAATTCACACGTAGGTTATATTGCGTAAGATATACATGAATTGCTCGCGTTATCCTCCGCGGATGGCAGACCACCCGGTGACTGCCGCTCTATACTGATAGATTAGCTATCTCTAATGTTGTATAATCTTTCACGTTATGATGTCTCGACTCCCGATAGAGCAGAACAGTAAATAGATCTCTTTCGTATGAGTTATGTGTTGTTTTTCTGACTATTTTATTCTCAGTTTGATGTGTTGTAAACATGGGTATTTCTATCTGGGTACCCTTTTACATTGACTGACGGGTATGGGAAAAAGTTATACCCGTTGACAGATATGGGCAAGGGTGACGTGTAAGGTTAAGACCGACGGGTAAGGGTATGGGTGCTCCACCCTTACCCATACCCTGCGGGTGCCATCCCTACGTGAGAGGGTCTTCCATAGTTTCAGAGAACTAGCCACACCCAACTCTACAATATTCACAACCCTTAAATTCGGGGCCTGCCTTTTTGGAGGATTCAGCAACTACTTCATATAAGAGATGCATACAAGTTGCTAGAAGTTTCACATAAGTTTACCTCAAAGCAACGATGTTTCAACTTTTAAGGAGTTTACAACTTTACATACGCGACAGGAGTGTTGAAAAAATAATCAACCGTAAAAAAAATACCGGTAGGTACATGAACCGGAAAATTTTACGGGTTTTTCAAATTCGTGTTACCACGAGACCCGTCAAAGAAACGATCTCGTGGCAAGACGGCGAATTCCGCTCACGAAGGCTGTGGCCATGGCGGGCACCCCGCTCTCTCCTGCACACCTCTCCTCCATTGCCCCCTCATCATCACATGACCCACGCATCGAGCCCTCGCCATCACCGTCGTCGTACAGTGCCTCGAAGAGCACCGGGAACTTCCCGGACATCAGCTTCTCCCTGGCCGCCCCACGGCGCACCTTCCCCGACGTCGTCTTCGGCATCGTGCCGCTCTGGACCAGCACTACCCGCCCAACCCTCACACCTTCCGCCTTCCACACCGCTCGCCTTATGCGGTCGCAGAGACTTCTGTGATCCCCGCAACCGCCGTCGACCTTCTGCAGCTCCGCGACGACGCACATTTGCTCGGGTGACGCCGGCGCGGTGAAACTGAAAGCGGCGATGCAGCCGCCTCTCAGGCGGTCCGGCGCGCTGCCGAATGCCGCGGTCTCTATGTAGTGCGCGTGCACGCGGCACGATTCGCCCTCCTTCCGTAACGCGACGATAACGTCGACCCTCCGGCCAACAATGTACAGGTACCGCTCTGATCCCGCGACCACGCCACGGTCGCCCGTGCGCACGAAGCACGACGGACCCGCCATCCCCGGCACCCTCGCGCAGAAAGTCTGGCGGCTCGCGGATGGATGGCCGAGGTAACCCGACGCGTTGCTCGGCGACGACACCCACACCTCGCCCTCGACGCCGTCCGCCACCGGCTCGCCGCTCTCCTCGTCCACCACGGCGATCTCGATCTCCGGCGCTTCACGGGGCGCCACGGACGACGACGTCAGCCTCGCAGACGGAAGGAGCTTTTTGTATGACGGGAGGTTGTCCCCGCTCCTGCTGGTGCTCCGCCACGCCGTGGACACGAACGTGCAGTTCTCCGCGAGACCGTACGATGGCGAGACGCACCCCGCGCGCAGCCCGTCGCGGCTGAACTCCGCCAAGAACTCGTCCACGCACGCCTTGTAAATTGGCTCGTTTATCAGGATCAGGTTCCGCAGGCTGCCGAGCTTTACCGGTCGCTGTCTTCCGTGCGGCGCCGACGCTGAGCGCCGGCGCCTCGTTTAAGAACTAGCGGTAGCGCGAACGACGGCACAGGCGTGCACGTCGCCCTGAACTCGGAGATGAGCTCTAGCCAGAGGCGCGGACGCCGGAGGAATGCGTCTGGGGAGGCCAGCACGCAGGTGGCGCCGGAGACGACGGTGAGGAGGAGGAACATGAGGCCGCAGTCGTGGTACTGCGGCAGCCAAGACACGATCACGCTGCCGGGGCTCAGGTCGTAGGCCCTCCTCGCGGCCCTCACGTTGTGGGCTGCCGAGCCCGCGGTGACCACTACGGGTTCGGGACAGCCGTCGCGCCGGATGTGTACTGGATCAGGTACGCGTCGTCCTGCCCGCATCCCCTGTGCCCCGCCACGGCGGACAGCCCACCCGCTTCTGCTCCCTCTAGCTCCTCGACGGACAGCCAGCGCAGGCCGATCAACGCGGCGGCTATCATGCCAGACGCGCCGGCGATGGAGGCGACGTACCGCGCGTCGGCGACGGCGGCGCTCGGTCTCGTCTGCGACACGGCGCGCAGGAGGTGCGCGTGCGCCGGTCCGGGCCTGGACAGGTCCGGCGGTATGACGGGCACCGCCGTGAGCCCCGCGCGCTGGCACCCGAAGAGAAGCTTGACGAGGTGGAGCCCCGGCGAAGCGAGCACGAGGACGGTGTCGCCTCGTCGGACCGTGCCGAGGAGCCCGGACGCCATGCGTTCCACCGCGGCGTCGAGCTGGGAGTAGGTGAGTGTCTTTGCGCCGGTGGCCGCGTCCTCATCGGCCCAGACGAATGCCGGCTTGGCGCCGAATGCCGGAAGTCTGGCCCACATGGGGAGGTACCGGTGCACCACCGGCTGGTCCGGGTAGCACGGGTCGTAGTTCTCAGTGGCCATGCCCGCGGCGCTGCGCTGCTACTGCTAGCTAAACCTGAAATCCTCTGCACTCTGCAGTGACACTACTACTCATGCAGCTCCGAAGCAATGCTATTTATAGCGCCATTGCAGCACGATCATCTGCTCGTCGTTGTCGACGATCTTGGGCAGAGGCGAGACCAAGGTCCTTGGTGTCACCTCCTTGGGTGCATTCCGGCAATGGCGGATATCTGAGGGCATATGCCGTGCTAGCTGCTTATTTTTGCCGCGCTTTAACAGTCTCGTGATCGAGACCTGCACTGATCCTACTCATTAGAGATAAGGAGAGGGATGTCGATCTCTGTCTCGCCCAAAAAATATGCATCATCCGTTGATGCCGAGGAAGCTGGAGAATGGCCCCAGGGAATTTGGCATCTGCACAGGTATATTCAGGCAATCGCAGTCGAAGAAACGCATTCTTTTTCCGGTATATTCACCCCCCTGGCAGTCACAGAAATGTATTTTCTGGGAAAGAGGAAGGAGGCATGCATATCCTGGAAGGCTCGGCGGACGGCGGTCCGGCGTGCCAAGAGAAAGGTGATGGGTCAAGCCAAGCATTTCTGCCGCTGCAAATAAAGGATTCCGTTCTGTCCCCAAAGCTGTTAAGGGAGAACGAGGAGTGGTTTTACAAGTGCACAGTAACTTCGAGCCATTCCTGTAGGTTCTTGCACAAAATCAACAGCTGCTGCCCAAGAGGTTCATCGAGTTTATAATGCCCCAGAGTTACCTCCCTTGCATCACAGAATTGGTAACTGGAACAAATGGCAGACAAATGGGTCAGCTACTCTGTTCTGTGATCGTTCTTGGTAATTTCAGGAGGGCCTTTTCTTCCTCCGTATTACTGTTAACTGTCAGGGTGTATCTCATAGTACACTGAGATGTCCATGATGTTACTAAAGCAATATTGGGGATGAACACTCACATCATAGATTGACTCAATGATAAAACTGGCACCTTCCAAACTCAGTGTCAACACAATAGAGAAAACTGAACTAATCATGACCTGCACAAAGTTCCACTTGATAGAAGTGAAGTAGTCAGAACCCCTACCTATTTCATTTATGTTGCATTTTATAACATGTACAATTCTTGTTTACTACCCAAAAGTGCACTTTGAAGCCTCGCGAAATGATGTGCAGATATAGTCAACAGCATAAAATCCCAAGAGAAATATTTCAATGTTGCAAGACATACATTCTGCAAGTACTTCTGAGTGATCTTTCCAACAAATACAGAAAAAATGCAATCGGCAATCCATCACAAACCACATCTTCCATCAGGACAGCTATGTTTAATTGGTATTATGATATAGTCCACCACTTGAAATTATGAATTTGTAGATATGTGAATTGTTGGTAATTTGAGAGCATCGAGGTATCACGCAGAGTACTCAGATACCTCGGGCATTGCCTATGAAAGGGACTATAATAGTATATGGTCCCAGCTCCGGGACATCTGAACACTGACTGATCTACCAAGTTACTATTGTCAGCATCGATGATGGTTTTAAAACATTGAGATCAAGGAGTTCAGGTCATTCTGCATTGACAACTTGAGTACTGTATTTAGAAAAATCTGCATTCGGGAGACTTATGTTTACGACAACTAGAAAATTCAGAGTACTGTTCCATATTGACTCCGCAGAAATTTCTGCCGATAAGCTCAACAGTTTATATCCAGTTAACTCCCAAAGCAATTCATATGGCACTGTCCAACTAACGGTAACTCACATGGTCCAAGGTTTATTTCACAACTGATTCAACTAAATTCTGACCAATGTTCTGTTTCTCATATCAAAGCATTTTATGGTATCGTCTCACCAAGTGATTCAATGAGGACATATTTTGTTAGCTCAACAAAAGGTTTGTACATTCTTCTATGGGCAATGTTAAAATTGTGCAAAGAACTGATAAGATCTCTATCACCAAGAAATCAACATGGGGATGCCCTTAGAACAGGCTCTTATGTTTGTCATGCTCTAAATCAGTTATTACAGATAAACTACAAGCACACTGCAACTCCGATGTGTAGAATCTTCAATACCAGCAATGGGTTTTTGCATGGTCTAAAGAACGACTAACATTGAGACTTTTAACAGAACGAACGACACAGAGCCAACTGATTGAGACCCTTCAATACTACGAATGGTTGACAAAATTGCTATCCTTTCTTGTTTTTGTTACATTACATCATAGCCTGGACTCTTTCCTTTTACTATCTAAGAATGCACTTCTAAGCCGATCTGGAAACATTGTCCAAACATATCTTTGATTTTTGGAAAAGACAGATATCATGTTACCTCTGAATGACCGTTCCAACAAATAATATGCAATCACCGTTCCCTCACAAACCACATCTTCAGTCATCAAAAAACAAACACATCTTCCATCAGCACAAATCTTCTCTTGGTTTTAAACTTTTATAGTATGTCCACCACATATAAGGACATTCTGTGGCAGTGGCGGAGCTGCTACTAGACTATGTGGTCAAGCGACCACACAAAAAATTGGAGAGTAATAAAGCCCCAGCTGTAAATACACCATAAATGACCACATAAATTCTAATTTTTGACATCATGGTAGTTTATTTGAAGCTTTGACATCACTAACCTCTACGGCTGGCTCCGCCACTGTTCTGTGGACGGCTTACTGCAGTATGATAGCATTAATCATATAAGTATCAGTATGATGTATATACTATTAATGGCGAATGGTTGGTCATTTGATAGCATGGAGGTATCATGCAGAATACTCCATATTCATTAATTCAGAGTATTGAATTGTTCATGTGCACTCGGCCGTCTATGATGTGTTGCTCTATATGTTATGGGAGCTTGACTATAATGTTGTGCGTACTACACCTTCTCTTGCTTGATTGACGCTGGCTCGCCCCAGCACAATCTCGGCCTTGCGGCGGCGGATGATGCTCGACAGCTTCAGAGAGTACTCCCTGAACACAATTCTCAGGTTCTTGGAGCTGATAATTGGTAGTTTGTGATAATTGGTAGTGGGGATTCGCTTTCCTTGCTGCGTGTAGTGCCCTGAGCTTCAGCACTCTGAATCACGTCTAATAATCTGAATTTTTTTATTTTGACGTGTAGTACGCTGAACTTGAACTTGATGGAATGTATTCAGCGCGTAGCTTTGCACTTTGAATGTCGCTAGCTATGAGAGCGAAAATCTGGGACGGTATTGTTTGTGGTTTCGGTTCAAATTTTGGACATAATTGTTTGTGATTTGAGAGGAAATTAGAAAAGTAAGCCCCTGTGCAATACTAATACACGCGTTTTATATGGGAATTGACTTAACAGGGCACATTTTTATATTACTTAGAACAAAGTCATGTAAATGTGTTGTTCTGTCTCAACTATTTTATCCCGCTGACCTGTAAATAAGATTGACAATGATTTTTGAAAAAAATATACACCAAAATTTGAATGTTGTCTCACAAGTTTGTGGAGATAAACTGCAATTAAATTGTGAAAAATCGGCAACATAGAATCTCATCTTTATCCACATAAATTTCACATAAGGATTTATTTTCGTCAGCATAGGTATAAATTACTACAATCGTAAAACCAACATTATATAGACGTGCGTTGCACGTGCAATTGTACTAGTCCAGTTAAACACCCGAAGTAATTCATCAACGAGAAGTATGGCATTGTCCAACTAATGATAGCCACGATGTCACAGGTTTATCTGGCAATTGATTCAACTAAACTGTGGCTAATGTTCTGTTCCTCATATCAATGCTAGCAAATGATGCTACACCATTTATGGTCTCCAAATACAAACATAACTTCACAAAGTGATTCAACGAGAACATATTTCTTGTTAGCTCAACAAAAGTATGTGCCTCCTTCCGATTGGCAATATTAAAATTAGGCATGCAAACAACTGATATCATTTTTATTACCAAGTAATAATCAACATGGGGATACAAGTAACAGTGCCCTTAGAACAGGCTTGTTATGTTTATCATGCTCTATATGAATTATTACAGATAAAGTACAAGCATGCCACAACTCCAGTGTGTAGACGTACTCTTCAATACCAACAATGGTTTTTACCGAATGGTCTAAAGAAGGACTAACATCCAGGCTCTTAACAGAATGATGAGACACGAAGCCAACTGACTACATAAGAAGTTGCCCCAGATCAATCATCATTTCCGGTGCTGAACTCCTCGGCCGGCCGATGGTACGGAACAATGATACACAACGGATTCAGATTGCAACGATTCATCTAAAACAAACAAATGGAGCAGATGAAAAGCAGGAGCGAGTGATACCGATTGATCAATTCAGCCTAATCCTGGAAGCATCTGAACTGGATCGATCATTTGCATGGGAGATGGTTGGTGTTGCTCCTCGTGCTGGTACTGATGTTGCTGCTGCTGCTGCTGGAGCAGGAAGTCGTCAGCAGGCGCAGACAGTGCAGGTGGCATGACAGGCATGGCCGTGTTTTTGGCCTCGATGAGGCGCCACATGTACCAGGCGGCGACGGAGCGGTAGGGGCGCCACTGCTCGCAGAGTCCCTCCATCTGCGAGGGCCGGGGCACGTCCTCCAGGCCATAGAGCAGCTGTACGCCCTTGCGCACCCCGAGGTCCGCGGAGGGGAGCACATCGGGGCGCGCCAGGGAGAAGATCATGAACATGTGGACGCTCCAGCTGCCGATGCCGCTGACCATGGTGAGCATGGCGCCGAGGGAGCGGTCGTCCATGGAGACGATGGAGGCGTCGGAGAGGATGCCCGTGACGTACTTGCGGGCGAGGTCGTGGAGGTAGGACGCCTTGCGCGGGGAGACACCGATGTGGCGGAGCTGGTCGGCGGTGAGCGCGAGCACGGCGTCGGGAGCACGCCGGGTTCGCCGCCGAGGAGCGCGATGAAGCGGGAGTAGACGGAGGCCGCGGCCTTGAAGGCGAGCTGCTGGTAGAGGATGGATCGGACGAGCGAGTGGAAGGGGGCGTGCGGGCAGCGGAACGCCGGCGGCTCGTGCGAGTCGATGACGGCGGCGAGGGCAGGGTCTGCGGCACGTAGGTGCCGGATGGCTGCGTCCACCTCGCCATCCGCCGACAGGGGCCGGCCCCGGACGGAGAGCGCGAGGCGGGGCTTCTTGGGCGCGCTGGAGCCGCCTGACGAGCGAGGATTCTTCTTGGGGCGGGAAGCGGTGACGGCGCGGGAGGAGGATGCGGAGACGGCCGGCGTGGTGGTGACGGCGGAGGCCGGGGGCGACGGAGAGAGGGGCTGGGGGTGGGGATGGGGCTGGGAGAGGGATTGCTCGCCCATGGAGGAAGAGGAAAAAGGTGGGTTCTTTGACTTGAGTTGGGATTGGGGGTCGAGGGCGTTTGTGGTATTTCGGAGCTGCAACTTAAGGTGGGGCTGGTCAGGCCAACGCCATGGATCTGATCTGAAGATGTGTCTATACGTGTCCAATATGGAATTGTTGGATCCCTCTTTTTCGAAATTGAATGTGGTGTTTTTCTATCTCTTACCGTATTATACTCCATATTTCTTCGAAACTGAACATGTGGATAACAATAGTACTACAAGAGTTTTGAATTTCTAATTATTTCTCCAAACTGTTTTCTTAACGAATTATTTCTCCAAAATGTTGGGAGAGTTCCAATATAGCAGGGGTAAGTCGCAAAGCAATGGCGGACATAGTAAGTCCTCCAAGCCTGGGCAAACATGTTTAACACATCATTTTGCAAAGAAAAAAAATACCGTGACGAATCATAGAACTCAAGACATTGCCTCACCGGCAAGCCCGGGCGTGGGTTGGTAGAACAGCCCATGGAGACATGGTCTAGGGTGGTTTGGGGAATCGACTCCTTGAATTCATAATTGTGAGTGGAAATGTCTGGAATGCCTCTTACTCCCTCCATATCAAAATATAAGACTTTCTAGCCTTTTTCTACATGTGAACCTTGCACTAAAACATGTCTAGATACATGTGTGCAGAAAAAGTGTAAAAAATCTTATATTTTGATACGGAGGGAGTACTTGATAAACAATCTGATATTGATGATAATGATCTATTTGTTGAGCTGAAACTTCTTGAAAAATTCATGTCAAAAGAAAATATTGGGCTTGTTGAAGTTTTGAAGTTTATAAAGCGGCATTGTTTTTCCAATGCAAGTATTGCATATGGAGTTTTGTTGACCATTCCCGTGACGGTTGCATCGGCGGAACGAAACTTGTCTAAGTTGAAGCTATTGAAATCTTATATGCGTACTACAATGACACAAAAAAGACTCAACGATTTGGCCACAATAGCGCTTGAGAGCGAAGTGTCGGAGAAGATTAATTATGAGGATATCATTGAAGATTCCATTTCAAAGAAACAAAAAGAATGATGATGTTCAAATAATCATTATACAACTTAGAGTTATATAGGTATGATTCTCAATATTCAATTGTTACATAAAATCTGTCATATACATTTATTTTATTTATTAGTTCAATTTTTTTGTGAGATAGGACCCGGTTTTAGATTTTCGCACAGGGCCCCGAATTTTGCCAGCCCTGCCTCTTAGCTCCGAACATATTTTCTATATCTTGGTTTAATGTAAGTTGTATGATTTTGTGATAATGATTAGGCTATTTGTGTACGATATCCACATGTTTTTGTTATAGTTAAGAAAAGTGAGCCCAATGATATAGGTGCTATTGTGCCCACATGATTAATATTGAACAATGGATACTAATAATAGCAGTAAGAATATTTTGATGTGTTCTTGTACCAAGAGAAGCTCATGCTAATCTTAATGAAGAAGAAGATAAGTGATCTGGTTTATAAACAATACAGACCGAAAACCTCAGGAGAGCCGGGGTTTTAAGGACAACAAACCGAGAGAAACCAGCACATGTGGCATTTGAAAGAAACCCATGTTACATGACAATCTGATCATGAATGCTCATTTGATTACTTCCTCATCCACCACTTTTTTATTATTATCCAAGCTCCATCTTGGTACTTCAAAGTAGCGTGCTCGACATTAATAATGTGATGTTATTTTGTGTTGTAATTACCCGATCGTCGGTGAACCTCTAGAGCCATCACCACTCATCCCCACTTGCCATTTCCCTTCCTTCCAATTCCTTGTCTCGTTGGTCATCCGCCCCGAACGGACGGTCACAAAGCTACTGGCGTGTACCAATGAGAGGCCACCTCACAGCCGGGACTCTGGGAGCCGTCCGTTGGCACGACAAGCAGCAGGTGGAAAGGTACAGTTGTCCAGCTCACCAGATCTCATGCGGAGGAAAGAAGGCAACGAAAAACAGAGGAAACGACCGCACGTCTCTCGTCTTTCTTCCTTCTTCCCCCAATCAATCAGACAATCGCACACTCGCGGAAGAGCCGGAGCCGCGCCACGCCCCGGAGCAAATCCTCCGATCTGCACGCCCAGAGGATTGCCGCAATGAGCTTCCGTGAGGAGAGCGGCGGCGAGGACGCCCGCACGTCGTCGGCGTCGGACCTGCGGAAGCCGTTCCTGCACACGGGAGCTGGTACCGGATGTCGTCCGCGGCCGGTGGCGCGATGGACCGCCTCGGCTCCTCCGCCTACGCGCTCCGCGACAACTCCGTCTCCGCCGTGCTCTGCACGCTCATCGTCGCGCTCGGCCCCATCCAGTTCGGCTTCACATGCGGTACTCCTCGCCCACGCAGGACGCCATCATGGCCGACCTCGGCCTCTCCCTCTCCGAGGTGCGCCCTTGTTGTTTCAGTGCTTCATTCGTGATTCTACACTTAGCTTCCAATGGTGCGTGCGTGGCGATGCTTATGCTCTGTTTTTTTGCTCTGCAGTTCTCCCTGTTCGGATCCCTGTCCAACGTTGGGGCCATGGTGGGCGCCATTGCCAGCGGCCAGATCGCCGAGTACATCGGACGCAAGGGGGTGAGCCTCCTTCCATGTGCCCCTCTGACCTCTGTCTCCTCCACTGCTATCTGAAATTTCACTTTGTACGGTCAGTTCGTGTAATGTGAGAGGAGGAACGGGATCCTGAATGTCTTGTGTGGCCATAGCAGTAGGAGAGTGTTAACTGACTGACGAGAGCCTGAAGGATCTGCTCGTGGTGGATTTTCCACTGAAACGAGATTCGCTGGTTCACTGACTGACTGACGATGCTCTCTTTTGTGTTGCTCTTGCAGTCTCTGATGATCGCCGCGGTTCCCAACATCATCGGGTGGCTCGCGATTTCGTTTGCAAATGTAAGATTGCTTCACCCCTGGAACCTACCAGTATGCTCATCCATTTGGGTTTGCTTTTGTTGAGTGTGATATCCTTGTTAACTTACTTCTGAATTCTATTATTTGCAGGATTCCTCCTTTTTGTTCATGGGTCGGTTGCTGGAAGGATTTGGTGTCGGTGTCATTTCCTACGTGGTTTGTGTCCCTCTGTTCCTTATCTTGTAAACAAATTCACTCCAAACATAAACGGATAATCTTGTACTGTCTTCGTCCAATTGGTACTCTGATCTCAAATAATGTGATGCCCTGATGAGTTTTTGCATATATGATAGTCTTTATAAGTTCATACAAAAGTAAAAGGTCCCAAGTTCCAAGTGTCTTCCAACGCATGGAAAATTGGAAATACATAATAGGCTCTACTTAAACTCAACCGAATACCAAGTATAAACAACAACTGTATTTCCTCTTCTGGGACATCAAGGCAACAAAGGTGTGCTGCTGATATGGTATATGAGAATTTCCCCTGCCATAATCATAATCCAACAATATTTGTGACCAGCCTAGCTCCTCTGTTCAGTCTTTGTACAGAAAAGAATAAAAGCAGCATGCCTTTTTTCATAGGCCAAAAATAACTTAACTAGACAACACATGCGATATTCTATGTCAACTTATGGTTGCGCCACTGAGTTGTGAACTTATGCCATATTATTTCTCTCTCACTGGATAGTGAAGATGGTGTTTTTTTATGAATGCTATTGAAATATAGTGCTACCTTGCATAAAAGTAGCATAGGTAGGCATCATTGTAACTCATGCATACCACTTGTTTTTAAGTTTTTAGAACTGGTGATCACTTTTCAACAATGCTATATGATTTAGGGGCATGCTAGTTTCTTAAATTTGGACACTTTCATGTCTGCTATCACTTTCTGAACTGTAATTTCTGTTTCATGGTCTCAGGTGCCAGTTTATATAGCAGAAATAGCTCCACAAAACATGAGAGGAGTTCTGGGTGCAGTCAACCAGGTCATTTTTTTTATATAAACAATGACAGATGATTTATGAGTAGCCTGCCTTTCTGGTCTGATTGTTTGTCTGCAATTTTTTTTAACCTTATACGTAATTTCTTATGCAGCTGTCTGTCACAATTGGTATATTGCTTGCCTACACATTAGGCATGTTTGTTCCCTGGAGAATTCTTGCTGTTCTTGGTAAGATTGACACTTAGTGTGCACTAATCCAGATTGACAGATTCTTTCTGTTCACTTGTAGGTTTAATCGTCTAGATTGGCTAAGTTGCTAGGTTCATTGATATAAATCATTTGTTCACCTTATAATTCTTTGTTGTATTTTTAACTTGCTTGAATCTAAGAATTTAGGTAGGGGGTTCCCTTCCGACTTTGCTGAAAACATGTGTATCCTAACTCTTTTCTGTTACTTTCACATTTTTTGATTGAACCAAAGAATTTAGGTAGGGTGCTCCCTTCCCGACCTTTCTAAAACATGTGTATCCTAACTTTTTTCTGCTACTTTCACATTTCGTAGGCATTTTACCTTGCTCAATCCTGATACCTGGATTGTTCTTTATTCCCGAATCACCAAGGTGGCTGGTAAGTGACCTGATATGTTTCATTATATTTTTTTTGACACAAACAGCAGGATCTAAATAAAACAGATTGCTGTTTCAGGCAAAGATGGGAAAGATGGAGGATTTTGAATCTTCACTCCAGGTCCTGCGAGGATTTGAGACTGACATCACAGCAGAAGTAAATGAAATAAAGGTAACCACTACCACTAGTCACAGGCGTCATGTTTATGCAGTCAAGTCATATGTACACGTTGCTGAAAATGTTATGCTTTATGTTTTCCTGCCAATATTTTTCTCTTAAGTAACACGAGGAAATGTGAATTATATATTTTTTACATTTTTCCAACACAGAGATCAGTTCAGTCATCGAGGAGGAGGACAACGATACAGTTTGCAGATATCAAGCAGAAGAGATATAGTGTTCCTCTTATGGTTGGTGGTTTGTCATTAAGTACTTTGCTTTGTTGACACATCAGTGTTCCTCTATTTTCTTACTGGTTTTATTTCTGTAGATAGGCATTGGTCTCCTTATACTTCAACAACTAAGTGGTGTCAATGGGATTTTCTTCTATGCTGCAAGTATCTTCAAAGCTGCTGGTATGTTATGTAGTTATATATGACATGATGACACTCTGCTTATTAAGCATGCTTGTGTAATAATTTCACTGACATATTCAATAATTCTACATAATACTTGTGATAGAACTAAATGCTAAACTCTATTATTGCTAAGCACGCGGCATATCTGTAGCATTTTAATTGGGATATCTGGAACACTTGAAAAATGAAATTGTACCCTGTTTGTATGTGATTTTAGCTCACTGGAAGCTCATATGCAATACTGGGACTTGATACCTTGGAAATAGCAATAACAAATATCTAATATCTGACAAAGTTCTTTTACTAAACAGGTATTAAAAATAGTAATCTAGCGACATGCGGTTTGGGGGCTGTTCAGGTATATTTATCTTTTAAGTTACATCCAAGTTGCGCCTATGAACTTCATGGAAATACTTAACAGAATCTTATCATTTTTAGGTGGTTGCTACTGGAGTAGCAACCTCGTTGACTGACAAAGCTGGCCGTCGGCTTCTTCTCATTGTTAGTTGCATCACCATTGCATACTGGCCAAGATTCTCTTGAATAAAATATCGGTTGTGTTCATTCATTTTGTTTTTTCAGATCTCTTCGACAGGAATGACAATCAGTCTTGTCATCGTTTCTGTGTCATTTTTTGTGAAGGTAATACTGCTTAAAATGCTAATGTATATGTAATTGTTATTTGTACAATCGTCTAATCTAGATTAATGAACACTACTTGAGTTTCCCTTGGTGATATATTTGAGTGTCAATTCTGAAACAGGACAACATAACGGCGGGTTCTCATTTATACTCCGTAATGAGTATGCTTTCACTGGCTGGACTTGTGGTTAGTGTCAGCTTTATATCCGTTTGTTTTTACTTGTTGAGGGAAGCAGGTTTAATGCCTTGCATTTTGCCACTGCAGGCATTTGTGATCGCATTTTCTCTTGGCTTGGGAGCCATCCCATGGATAATAATGTCTGAGGTATAGTTTGCTCCTAATATTTAACAGAGCTTAAGCTCAATGGTCACATTTATACGATCTTATCTGTATGTGTTTTTACCACTATCACTTGCCACTTTTGTTCCTGTCTGTGAATCAGCCTCTTTTTATGAAACGACCCTCCTCTCAACACCTTTTCTGAAATGGAACGAGATGCTGTAGCCGCGGTTACTCTTTGTGGTTTCTGAACCAGTTGCTAGCTTAAAATGCACAGGAATCTGCATTGCTTCTACGTAGCCCGATTACACTGACCGTAGCTGTACCTATCACTACAGACTCCAATTACCTTTTTTAGTGTTAGCTGTACATATCACTACAGATTGCAATGATCCCTTCTAATGTTCCTCAGATTTGTTATTGCAAGTGACAGTTATCCGTCTACGTAGAGCAAATTTCCTTTTGGTTTTATCTGGAACTTAAATGTTTTCACCTTGCGTTGCCTTCAGATTCTTCCTGTTAACATTAAGAGCCTTGCGGGAAGTGTGGCAACACTTGCAAACTGGATGACGTCGTGGCTCATCACGATGACGGCGAGCTTGATGTTAAACTGGAGCAATGGAGGTCTGTCTCTCCTTCCCGCATTCAACCTTCGCCTGTCTTTGCCCCCAAAAAGATACAATTCCTCTGTCTGTATTCCGTGAGATCACATCTCACAGCGTATCGCTCATCTTTCGACAGGAACATTCGCTATATACTCGGTGGTTGGTATGGGGACCCTTCTCTTCGTGTGCCTGTGCGTGCCGGAGACCAAGGGGAGGACGCTGGAGGAAATCGCCTTTTCTTTCCGTTGAAGCCCAGAAGCATATGTGCAGACCAAGCATCCGGCGGCACTGTACCTGATGGTTTTCTCAGGCCCAGAAGTACAGTGCTTGCTCGACCTTGGGCATGTGCCTTTTTCAGCAGAATCGGTCTCATGGCCTGCCGGGTCGGGCCTTGAGGTCTGGATCCTAGCTGTCGTGGAGCCGTGTTTTTGTAGGGATATTTGTAATTCTGTATCATGTGTTGTGTAGTAGTGTATCAGTGTAGCATCTGTTGTATGTGCAATAGAACTTGGGGGTGGGGTGGAGTGCAGCAAGAGACACACACCCAGCCCCCTTTGCAGTCAGGGGAGTGTGCAGGAGCAGAGCAAGTTTTGTTGGTTGGTTGGTTTCATTCAGCAGTCGGTTGTGCCCAAATAGAATAATCGAGTTGTAATGTCGAGTAATAAATTTTGAGCAAGATAGTTTCCTGGGCCCCTTCACCTGTGATATGTTATCTATAGATAACATCCTTGGGAGAGCCACAGCCCTTCTCAGAGTTTAGACACTCCTGACCGTTCTATAGAAACATGATCTGATCATGGCCGTCCGTTTTCTTTCACCGCATGGTATAAAAGCGCATCGCACCGCGTAGAAACCCTAGCCGCCTCTGGGCCTATCCCCGCACGCGCTCTCCTCGCCTATCCCCGCACGCGCCTCTCTCCTTCAATCCCCTTCTCCCATGGCCGCCGCCGCCACCACCAACGTCCTTCTCCTCCACCGCCTGCCACGGCTCCTCAGCGCCTTCACCGCTGCTCCTTCGCGTCCGATCTAGGGTTTCGCAGCTTCAAGCACGACCATGGAGAAGAAGGAGAAGGTAGGAAGAGGGCGCATGGAGGAGCTGCTGCAGCAGTTCATGGCGGCTCCCCTCGCTGCATGGAGGACCTGGTGTAGCAGTTCATGCCCTCCTCTTCCGCGTACAACCACGGCGGCGGCGCCGCACGTGAGGAGCTCGCCTTCCACCAGCGCTTCGGGGAGGACGACGGCCAGCAGCCCATCCGCTTGCCCCCTGGCCACCTCCGCCTCTTATCCACTTGCAGCGAGGGGATGGCTTGCATCGGTGTGGAGCATGACGCAGGTGAGGTTCTTCCCATGTCTTCTCTTTTCCTATTCTGTCATTTCTTCTATTCCCAATTTTATCATTGGTTTGCATATTGTGTCAGCTATATTTTTTTATTGGGAAATTTTCAGGGCTGATCTGGGCTATTATTTCAGACTTTTTGTACTATGATTTTCTTGCAGCCTTGATGAGAACCAAATATGGTATTACGATTGTATGATGTGGTGATTGTTGATTTCATATGATCCGAAAAACATGCTTTCAAATCTATAGACATGTGATCAACTTTCTGCTTTTTGCACAAACCAAATATGGTACGTCTCTGAGTAACAACTGCTCGGCATCACTGCTATTACCATCATGTTTTGCTTATATAGTTCGTGTCTGTCTTCCGGGTCATCTATAGATGGATAGAAATCATCTTTTTAATAATCCGTATAAAATGTGAAAATCACGGGCCAAAATTATCCACCTTTTTAATAATCTGTATAAATTGTGACAACCACGGACAAAAAATTAGGAAAAGCAATAAGTGCCGCGCGGCGAGCCGCGCCGTTCGAATCTAGTTATTATACATTCACTGGACATGTAGTAGTAGCTGCAGTATGTTTCTTTTGTGCTTGAAATCTTGAGCAAAAAAAATGATAGTCATGGACAGCACAATGTACGATTGCGGCCAACGCTGGACGGTTGAACCGAGCTTTTGGGGCTCGGCCCGAACTTTTCTGGGCTCGCCCCGAGTAAGGCTCGGCCCGCTAGCTAAATTGACCGAGCCGAGCTGCCGAAGCTGGACCGCAGCGAGCTCAGGCTCGATCCGGCCTGAAAAGCTCGTTTTTGTTTTAGCAAATTGCAATTTGGTCCGGCCCAGCAGACAGGGGAGTAGGAAGCAGTCCGGCCTGTTTGGTCTAGGTCGTTTCCACTGGTCGTCATTCTCCCAGCTCCCAGCGAATCGTGCCTTCTGTTTCGGTTCGATCTGAACACCAAATCATTCAAAAAAAAAATGTTCAATTTCTATTGTTAGCGAGTCAAAAAAAAAGGCTGGAAATCCTCTCTGCATAGGTAAGTACATGTCCTGGGTGCCTTCCGTATGCTAGGCTCCATCCGTTGCACTGTGCAATGTCTGAAAGCACACGGAAAATCACCTCTTATTTTGTCAGATCAGTTCTATAAGACAAACACAGAGCAGCACAGCGGCTTGCTCCTTCCTCCTCTTACTGCGAGACCCAGGTTTGAATCCCAGGCATAAAATGTTGGAAAACCATCCCGTACTTGACATGGGCCCTGCCCTTTCTTGGATGGGGGGTTTGGTCACACACGATTTTGGATAATAAAAATCTGTGTCCTTTTACTACCCCTCTCCCCTATATATATCCATGTATTGTATGAAAAGATATACACGATTGATAATAAAAATCTATCACACCTATTTCTCTGTGACCTACCCCTCTCCCCTATATATATACCAATTATTGTATGGAAAGAGACACATGATTGATAATAAGAATCTGTTACACATATTCGCATCTGTGATTGTGCCGTGTGTACGACTATTTCGATTACGCTCTCGCTCCACGCCCTTGGACCGGACTCGCCGGTAAAGGTTGTGGAACATGTTATCAGCACGTACCCTCCACCGACTGATCTGCCTCGAGCCTCCATCAAGCAGACTCTCGTCGTTCATCGCAGAGGTATAATCCAGATCCGATCTCAAAAACGGTTTCCCTCCAGTCTCGATCCCGTTTTTGATATCCAAATATTTTTGTGGATTATTTTGCACCTACGGTGTAGATTTTCCTCGCGAGATCTGAGCAGACTCGATGTCGCCGACCAATGTCGATGGATCTCACAAGATGAGCGGATTTAATTACTAGTACACTGTAGGGAGACGGTACGCGTCGTGATTAGGATGATCATAGTACCGCCACGACGCACCCGTTGTGCACGTGTCGTTCAAATCTACGTGACGCCCTGATGGCGCACGATCAGGACGAAATAGATTTTTGCGTTCTTCACGCTGCTGTTGTACTAATGCCCCGCTGGCCGTGCAATTGTGAGTTACGCGCTCCCATCCTTTTATGATTATGTTTATGCAATTTGTCTTACACAGTTGGCCGTGCAATTGTGAGTTACCGGCTCCCATCTTTTTATGATTAAGTTTATGCAATTTGTCTTGCACAGTTTATTTTTGCACCTACGGTGTGGATTTTCCTGCCGAGAACCGAGCTGACTGACTGTCGCCGACCAATGTCGATGTTTTCAGATTCATGGGGAACTTGTTGACTACACTGTAGGGAGTCGGTACACGGACGTGATCCAGATGATCCCGGTACCGACGCGATGCACCAGCTGTGCCACGCGCCGTCTGATTCCAGATGAACGGACGATGAAAATTGACATCTAAGGATTCGCTGTTGGCGTAAAAGTCGTCGTTGGCTGCCGTAGAGCTACTCGTCACGTGTTGCCAGGTCGGCCGAGCCGCCAAGCAGCACACCGAGCACCGCACTACGTTGCGCCGACGTCGCTCTCCCGCGAGCTGAAGGTCCAGATGACCGTGCTCGCCATGCCGACACCGTCGCTCGCATCGAGGATGCCAAGCGTATGCGCCGACCCTGTTGGCCGCCACCGCGAGCACCTCAGCGTGCGCCGGACGAGCCACTGGTCGTGCTCGCCACGCGCGATGCCGTCCACGACGCCAATGGCACTGCTGGCCACGCCGCCCGCGGCCACGCTGGCCGTACGCGCGTGCCTGTCGACGTGCCCCCTGGCCGTGCGACCCCGCGCCCGCTGCACGCTCGCCGGCGTCACGCCATGCCCGCGCCATGGCCGTTCGCGTCCGAGCTCGCGGCCCAACTGCCCGAGCTTCCCGGCGTGCCCGCACCCCGGCCACCACGCCTTCCCGCCATCGTGCCCCGCCTCCTCGCCCCGCCCGCGGTAGGCCGCGCCCGACCCCGTTGGTCGTCGGCGTCGCCCGCCTCCGGCACGGCAGCTGCGGCCACCGCCGCCACTCGCGCTAGGAACCCTAGCGATCGATCGATCTCTCGATCGGCTTGGCAGCGCGTAGTGGGTCGGCCCAGCTACGAGTTGGCTATCGGCCTAGCTGCGGCCCACGTACGCAATCGCCTAAAAAAAGGGGCCGACGGTAGGGGATGGATCGGCTAGTGGGCTACATCCTGTTTCCGGCCCATTTTCGGCCTGCTGCTGATTTGGATTTGCGCACGCGGAAATTTGCATTTTTAGCCCTCGGAATTTTCTAGTTTTACATTATTTTAATTCCTGCTGAATTATTTTTGCGTGTAAGCTCGTGGAACCGTCTGTTTTTGCTGAAATTGCATGTTTAGGCGTAAAATAATCTCGGAAAGTCAATTTTAGGGCTATTTTTCACGTTTGTGATGCGCTTAACATGTTTTTCATTATCATGCTTATATTACGTGTTTTCATTGCTAGAATTAATTGTTTAATTACTTTTAATCACTCTGAAATCAATGTTAGCATGTTTTTAAATATTGGAACGTCATGTTAATGAATAAATTTGTATCATCATCATATGTCGTGATTAAGTCACGGCAGATGCCATGGGGTGGCTTAAGTTAGGTATGGAGCAAGGCGACGTAGGATCCACAGAGAGGTTCGCACACGCAGAGTTTACCCAGGTTCGGCCCCTCGTAGTGAGGTAAAGACCTACTCCTGCCTTATGTATTTGATCAGATAGGGGTGTACAATGGCGTGCGCACCAGAGCTTAGCAGAGCTCCGGCGGCTGGTGTATCAAGATGAGTCCCTCCGCTAGGGTTTCTCCTAGTCGAAAGTCGACTAGGGTTCAGGGGATACCGAGTCGGTCCCGGAGGCGGTAAACTACTCGCTACAATCATGGCTGCTTGGAGCGTAATCTCCGGAGTACATATCTTCTTATCCGAGTCGGAGATCGACTCGCCTTCCTCCCGAGCCGGCCCACCGGGTTCCTTGATGGACCCGGTATCTGGAAGGTGCCCTCCGAGTGGGCTTTGGGCCACCCGGTCTTGTGGTCCGACTCGTGGTCCTGGGCCTACCCGGTTGGGCTTCCCCCATCATTAGACCCCGAGTTCGTCAGGGACTCGTCTCCGGCTTGATCTTCGTCTTGCGAATCGCCGGGTCGTGTTGTTGAACGAACTCCTGAAACAGAGAAAAACAAAGGAAACAAAAGGTGGAGTGGTGAATTGGCGTGTTGACGTCCGGTCTAACTCAAGTTTTGTTTGATGCCAGCTCGTGCCCGATGGGACGCCTCGCCATGCCGATTCGCCTCCATGCCGAGTTGCTTCCTCGAATTCTCCGTGCTGATGTCACGGCATCTTTGACATCTTGTCTTCTAGTGTTTCTCCTCCTGATGCGCCGAGTCTATTGACGGGACAACTCATTGCCTCGACTGGCTCCGCCTCGGAGCAGGAGTAATGATGACGATCCGAGTCGCACGCGGTTGACCCGACGACCAGGATTCCTCTGGACGTGATCGTGTCACGATCTGAGCCGCACGTCGTGGCACATTCACACGTTGCATGAAGCGTCGTGTGACGTGGGGGCGCAATTACTGTGGTGACCACCGCCCCTTTACTGTGCTTTATAAGGGGAGTGAGGGAAACAGGGCAAAACACTTGCTACTTGCCCCATCTTCTTCCTCGCGCCCACTGCCTTCTCGTCTCCTCGCGCTCGCATGCTAGAGCTCGCCGCCGGCGCCATCGGCCACTCCGGTTCCTCCCTCTCCTCTCCAGCAGCCATGGTGACCTCGAAGGGGAACTGGGAGTGATCCTCGGTGTCGGCGAAAGCGCTGGAGAAATGCGCCGCCGGGGGAAGTAGACGACGAGGCTCTCCGCCGGCTGCAGTCACACAAGCGGCCCCGCGCACGCGTACCACAACTCCTGGTTCACCTTTGCTCCTCCTCTTCCCCTCCCCCTCGCAGCTGCCGCCGACGGAGCTCTCCGGAGCAGTCATCCTGCGCACACCAGCCACTGCCCAGTCACCTTGCCCGGGAGGCATCGCGGGTCGCCGACGAGGAGGAAAACGGAGCCGCCACCAACAGATCCATCACCGCCGCCCACCGATCTTTCACCACCGCACAATAATTAAGCCGCGGCTCCGGCGACAGCGAGAGCGAGGAGCACGGAGGCGCCGGCGAGCGCGAGGGAGTGGAGGAGCGCGCCTGCGAGAGCGAGGAAAGGGAGGAGTGTCGGCGAGAGAGAGGAAGCGGAGGAGCTCGTCGGCGAGAGCAAGGGCGACGTGAGGTGAGGGGAAAGTGACGGGAGAGCGACGCGAGAAGTGTGTTCCGACCAGGGGTAATTTGGGAAAAAAGGTGTTTCATTTCAACGTGACAAAACGTGAACGTGAAATGCTAAAACGTCTTACATATCGGAACGGAGAGAGTACTAGACTATCGGTCAACACTATCAGATTGGCCATAACATTATCAGACGACGAGTTTTTTATAGATCGCATTCCGTGTTTTCTAATTTTCTTACACTCGTGGATCAAAGTGTCATGCACAAAGCATGAGTTGTAAGCATTATTACGTAATAGTAGTCAGCTTGGTGCATAAATCCTAGGTACGTCCTAACAGACAAAGACCACGCTAAATATTTATCTGCGAAGAGTTGTATTAGCATACATGGTAACTAACATGCAATTGATGTCTAGCATGCTGGGTACTGTAGTGGACAGCGATGTGTTCCTGCAGCATTTACTACATCATTACTAGTACTCCTTCCGTTTAGGTGTATAGGGCCTCTACCAAAAGACACGCGACCAAAGCAAATGGTGACTCGTTATATTACTCCCCGATCATCGATTAAATAGACACGATACATTAATTAGCCTATTAACTAGCCAAGCCATGCATTCGTCAAACCGTATCATACCACCTATTAGGAGCAATTAGGAGAGGAGAGAGAGGGCCTGCAACTTCCAATTAATTAGGCTAATTAATGTTTGGGGCCTTATTTCTGCCTAGTTTGTGAACAAATATATTTTCACAAGAGGCCCTATACACCTAAACGGAGGGAGTACTCCTATTCATGTTGTACAGTACTTCGGGCCAGTCGAAAAGCAACTCATCCGAAGACAAACCTGTCGGTGACACAGCTCGCGTGTATGGGCTGCCGTATACAATCACATCACGAATCTCCAAGTTCGCGATCAGGACGGAGAATAGCGATCGGACGGGAAAAAACGAAGTGATACGTGACGCACGAAAGGTTGAACTCCGATCTGTTTTTTTGACATGCGGGTGGTACAGCTGGGTAATTATGTACTACTTCAGAGATAATTTGGATGACATACCAAACTAAACCGTGTAAATCTTGTTTTTTAATTATTACTAGCAAATATGCCCGTGCGTTCCCACGACTTTTCAAAAATTAGTATGTGCTCACAGCCATGAAACACGAAGTGTTTTCTTTTGATCGTTTGTTTTAAACTATTTAAAATAGGGCTTGTTGTCTCTCAAATAATTTGCGTGACTTGTGCCATGCGCGATTGTCTGTAAGATCACGCTAGAATTACTTTGCTAGGGCAAATCCTCCGTCTTGATGCGAGAACTTCATGAGCCGCCAGTGCGACCTTATCCTCCGGATTGTGGGCGAGCGCGACCACGACGATGTCACCCATACCGAAACCCCCACCCTCCTCCCGAGGCACCAACCACTCCTTAAATCCATGTCTTAGGTACGGTTGTTGCACCCGAATATAGTATCGCGGAGGCCAACAATACTCACATGATTGTCGAGGATTTTCTCTCTAGCCAAACACCGCACATGGTTGGGCGTTTTTTTTTCTGAACTGGGGAGAGGCCCAGAAGGGCCTCGAAGCCCACATGCATGTGTGATTGGGGAGAGAGGAGGTCCGGTGTTATTTCCTTTGCAAGCAAAGTGGACACAAAATTAAGGAAAAGTTCAACTGGTGGGTGCTATGAGGGGCATAGTCATCTCCAAGATTTGAGGCCGGAGAGCAACATGCAAAATAGGGCACTAAAATAGCCAGTGGCAGAGCTAACCTAATTGTTGAGCCTGGGCAAAAATTACGCACAGCCATGTTAATCATAGTTTACCCTTAGCAACTCTTAATTAAGCTAGCTCTTTCGTTCAAAGGAGTTTCACAGCCAGAGGCTGCCCGGGCATGCCGGGCTGTAGCTCCGCCACCGAAAATAGCTCATATTGAAAGTGATACTACATCCGTTCCGAATATAGATGTTTTAACTTTTTTCTGATTTGGATGTATCTAGACACGTTTTAGTGTGTAGATTCACTCATTTTACTCTTTATATAGTCCATATTAAAATATCTAAAACATTTTATAATTTGGAATGGAGGGAGTACCATTTTGTAAAAAACTAAACCGGTAACACCGATTAGACAGTTGGATCGCTCATTGAAACAATATGTTATACAAAATCACAAAGGGGGTGTTCATCAAATTACCTACTGAAGTTTCTATGTAGCGGAAGTCTGAAATACCCTTATGAGGTCGATGTTGAAGTACTGACCAGACTTAATTTCTCTGATTGAGCTTTATATTGGCCCAAATAATAGCTTTAGCACCTATTTTAGGTGGAAAATTATGCACGCACGCTGAAGATGATGTTTAAGGGGCAGTTTGTCTGATTATGCTGCAACTTAATTAGCACTTTTCTTCAGCAAACACGGAAACCGGCATCCAAAAGGAAAACCAAAAGCTCACCCGTACCTCTGACCTTAGCATCACTGCTCGTGCGTCGTCGACGCGTCGCTGATGCCTCTGTCTCCTCTCACCCAACCTCAGCCAGCCTCATCGGCGCCTCCATCCACTCATTGCACCACCGCCCGCGCCTTCTTCGCCGACAGGAAACGCCTGCGCGACCATCCGCGCATCCGTGGACTCACGACTTCGTCGCCGACGGCGAATCGCCCATGCTGTGTCCGCGCGTCCGAGCTGCTTCATCCGGCGTTCCCGCTTGCTCCAGCACTAATCGACGTCCTCAACGATGGGAGCACTAATCGACAGAAGAGCCAACTCCGAGCTGCATCTGTACAATTTCTCTTCGTTGCTACGACGTCTCCTGCTCGTGGCCAACGGGAGGAGATGGGAGCACGCTATTAAATTAAATTTATGCACTAACCATCTATGCCAAAAGTCCGAACGGATGAAAAAGTCTATGCAATATATTTATATTTCAATACTTCTCCTCACGTCTAGTCTATTTTAGTATTTAGCGTGGCAGGGTCTTCAACTCTGATACCATATTAAATTTATGCACTAACCATCTATGCTAAATGTCTGAACCGATGGAAAGAGCTATACAATATATTTATATTGGGAGGCGCTTAGGCGAGGCTCGTAGCTAGCGGACTTACCGGAGATGCTTGCGCGAGACAAGGAACGCATATGCACCATTGCTCGGGACGGGGACCTTCGACGACTCCTACGCGTGGTCAGCAGGAGGAGATGAGAACGTGGCCGATGGGACTCGCCTGGGCGAAACTGCAGCATCGGGGAAGAGTGGCTGCAGCCTACAGACGCCGGCGGAGCTTGCACGCGACATGCGCTGGAGGACATTGATAGGTGGCGGACGAGTTTGAACGCCGGCGAAGCGTTGACGGTAGGATGCGGGCCTCGGACGCGTTCAGCGGTGGCCTCGCTCGTTGTCGGCTTCTCGGGTCCAAAGCTTTACTTGACAGCCGCCCGGCCGCTCGTGCTTGGAAAGAGGAGAACGCAAGGCACACATTTTTTCCGAAATGGGGCAGCCCCAGGCTCTGCATCGATTGATGCATGCGGCTTTTATTAATTTATTCAACAAAGGTGTGACAAAGAGTATACATCAAAAAGACCCGAAGCCTCCACACAACACCTACACACCCGACAATGAGAGAAAATCATTCCAGCAGGGCCTTATGCCCTGAAGACAAGAAAAAACCCCATCAGCTAGAAACCGGGACATTCGCATACCCCGAGACACCCTCCAGGTGAACGGGAGCGCTCATCCGGTCAAGCAGACTCTTAGCGAGCACCTCTAGCACACGCTACAGAAGCCGTCACCGCCAACGAACCACAAAGCCAAATTCAGGGCAGAGATCCGCATAGCCCTCGCCAGTCCTGCCATCGACGCCGCCATGGCGCCCAACAGCGCCTCCGCCCTGCACGCGCCATCATCACACGGCCGCCGCCGAGACCCCACTGCGCCACGCCGCCAAAACCCGTCGTCGTCGACGTAGAAGAAACACGCCGCTCCACCGAACCACCTCCAACCACTCCAGCCGACATCTGCTCCAAAAACGCTGCCCTCAAGAGGGGTAACGACGCCGGGCGCTGCCATCGTCCAATCCGGGAGACCCAGATTTGGGTTTCCCCGGAGCAGCCCGAGTTAAGTGAGATAGGACTGGAATTCGAGCCGAGCCGAGTTGGCTCGGCTCGACTCGTTCAAGCTCGTTCAACTAGCGAGCGAGCTCGGCTCGGCTCGTTTAACAAACGAGTCCACAATTGAAACTCGGCTCGACTCGCTAAACTCGCGAGTTTGCTCGTTTAACTCGTTTAGCTCGGTAAAAGTATTAACATGCATTATAGTAAATTTTATGTATATTTTTTCTAATTATTTGGGCATGTATGATGCAATTATCACAACAATCTATAACAATATGACAATATCAAGTAATATCTAGTCACTAAACTATGATAATCAAGAAAAATAGTTCAAAAGGATAAGAATAATGTAACAATTTAATTTTTACCGAGTTAAATGAGCTAAACGAGTAGCTCGGAACTCGGCTCGTTTAACTCGAACTCGTTTAACATTTAAAATGAAAACTTGGCTCGGCTCGTTTAGCGACGAGTTCGAGCCAAGCCGAGTCGAGTTTCAAGCTACTCGTTTAGCTCGCGTGTTTCGAGTTTTAATTCCAGCCCTAAGTGACGAGACCAGTGAAGATGATGTCTTCAACAAGGTAACGATGCCAAGCGACACCTTCATCGTCCGCCAAGACTGAGGTCGAGGCTCGGTTTTCACCGGATGCCACGTCACCCCGAACTCGTCATCGGCTGGACCACCATCGGAATTTGGCGTGGGATCCCAAGATCCCCACACCAGGCCCAAACCGGCCGACCATCTCCGGCAAGGGGGAGGCCACCGCCGTCATGCCCGGGGCCGCCGCCCTGGCGTCCATGTGATGTGGACGGAACACCAGGCCAGCCATCGCGCCGGAGGAGGAACCCAGCGGACGCACGTGACCGCGGCCCTCCAGACTCAACGAGTCCAGATCAGCCGCGCCGCCGCAGCCGCCGTCGGCTGTCGCCGTCGCATGGCAGCTCCGGCCGCCACCGCCGCGCACCACCACAGCCGTCGGAGAGAGCACGGGCGCCGCCTCCTCACCCCGTGTCGCGACCAGCAGAAGCCCCGCAGCCGCCTTGCCGCGCGGGCTTTGCCCGGCGACACCACCAGCGGCGGCGAGGGGAGGGGAGGGAGATTGGGGAGGGGGCTGAGCGCCGGCTTGGGGGATTTCGCCGGTGTGGCGCAGCGCCGCCATGCGGGGTCGGGGGAGGGTTAGGGCTTACGCAAGGCACACATCACATAGAAGCAGACACAAACTTTGATTCAGACACGAAATCATCGCTAGGAGGCAGCGTATGTGACTCGGCTACACATTGACGTACCAAATATTTGTTGGACGACGTACCGAAAAGAATGACGGAAAACTTAACGATTTTATTATTAGGTATAGATAACATCTAAAGTTTCGAATGGTATAATATAATATATAACTCATATTAGGTTGGTGAAATTGACGATCTATGAACGCGCATGGGACTTATAAACCGGAACGGAGGGAGTAACTCTTTGAACTAATAAAAGCGCATTTTATCTGAAGAAAGACGAAAAAAAGCCTACGGAGAATCGATTGGATGTCTACTCCTCGAAATAGACTTTCGCCCCGTTTTATAAATAAAGCCACACGGCCGAACCGATACAAAGTGAATAGGGAAACTTTTTACAAAGCAGATCAAAGATAAGTGAAAAGTACGGGAGTATCCACACCCCACGGGGCACCCACGACTACCAACAAGGGGAGACATGACGCCTCCTTGTGAAACCACCAGACCTCGTCGCATCGCACACACCAAGTTGCCGCTGGAGAGGGCAGCCTGCCCTCTCTCGCTCCGGTCCGTGGAGCGCCCATCCTGCCAGACAACAACGAGGACCGAGAGCGATGCCAACTAAGTCACGTATATATGATAAGAGGCCGACGAGACCGCCCCACGCCAGAGCCGAAGAAGCCTTGAGACAGCATCCGAACTTGCCCACCGATGACCATGAGGGCGACCAAAAGATACCGGGAGCTCCACGATGACGCCCCCAAGAAGGCCGAGACCGAAGTCTGCGGTTTTCACCCGGAGCCCTGGCGTGGGGGGTGACCACAACGACGCCCTAAGAGGGTAACGACACCCACATGCATCGCCCGAAATCTTCACCACGCCACTCAGGGTACCTTGGTCGGCCTGCTGCCACCAAATCAGGCCTCCATGACACGATCTGGGAGCCGCCATAGCCGAGGCATTTCCAACCCCAGGATTCCCCGCCGCCCGGTTCTCGTCATCCACACAGCCAAGAAGAAAAGCCACCACCACCGCTCAGCCGCTCGCCGGAGAGCCGACCTTGTGATCCACCTTCCGGAGCCGCCGCCCCGGCGTCAAGGCATAACACCGACAAGGCAACGGACCTTAGGAAACGAACGGGGAGGCAACCGCCAGATCTGGGCCCACCAGGCTCAGATCCGGCCCACACACGAACTGCAGATGGGGCATGGTAGCGAAGCTGCGGAGGGCACCGAGCAGGACAAACGTGGCCTCCGCGCCGCCTCTAAGCCACCCGCGAGCAACCCGGAGAGATCAGGTCACAGCGGCCCAGATCCAGGCCCGCATCTAGCCCAGATATGGCCGCCGCCATCTCCACTTCCAGTCACAGCCGTCGGCGCCCAATTGCTCCCGAACCGCCGCTGTCGTGCATGGGCTCGCCGTCGCCCGCCAGGACCCGCCGGTTGACACTACCGCAACCAAGACCGCACCGCGCCAGCTTCGTCTATCCCGCGTAGACGACCTCGCGCTCGGGTACTGGAGGTCCCACCGCCGCCGGCACCGCGCGGGCTTCGCCCGGCGGCAGCGGAGGAGGAGGGAAGGAGGGGGATGTCGGAGACTAGGTCGGGTTCGAGCGCCCTGTTGCCCGCGGGGACGATGCGGACGCTACGCGAACCGGTTTTTCAATACTCTCTATTGATTTCTCCGATTGGATGTCTACTCACGGCGTCGTTCACCTTATGTCGCTGCGCCGCGACTCTCACGGCGCCCCGGCCGGTTTGAAAAGAAAATCCACTTTGTCCGAATCGTCAACTAGATGTCCAGATCATTGACTAAGTTTCACCTGGATTGTATCTATATATAGGATACCAGCAGGATGGAGCCATGCACTTAGATCTACGACCTAGCTGACCTCCCTATCTAGAATCATGGACAATATTGCCTACTACTCCATGGCCGTCCTTTCCCTCGCCTTCATCCTCCTGCTCCGCTACTGCCTCCTTGTCCTCGGCAAGACGAACAGGCTCCCGCCGAGCCCGACGGCCATCCCCTTCTTCGGCCACCTCCACCTCCTGGAGAAGCCCTTCCACGCCGCGCTGTCCCGCCTCGCCGCGCGCCACGGGCCCGTTTTCTCGCTGCGCCTCGGCTCGCGCAGCGTCGTCGTGGTGTCCTCGCCGGCGTGCGCCAGGGAGTGCTTCACGGAGCACGACTTGGCCTTCGCCGACCGCCCCAGCCTCCCCTCCATGACGCTCGTCTCCAAGGAGTACGGCGCGCTGCTCGCCACGTCCAGCTACGGCCCGCACTGGCGGACCCTCCGCCTCGTCGCCGCCATGCACCTGCTCTCTGCACACCGCGTCGGCTGTATGTCGCCCGTCATTTCCGCCGAGGTGCGCGCCATGGTCGTGCGGCTGCGCCGCTCGGCCGCCGCGTCCCCGCTCGTCCAGCTCAGGCGGAGGCTCTTGGAGCTCTTCCTCAGCGTGCTCATGGAGACCATAGCGGACACCAAGACAACTCTTAGTAATTCCGACGCCGACGCCGATGCCGACACGGACATGTCCGTGGAAGCCAGGGAGTTCAAGAAGGAGGCGGACGAGATCAGCGAGCACCTTGGCGAGGCCAACCTGTGGGACTACCTCCCAGTCATGCGGTGGTTTGACGTGTTCGGCACCAGGAAGAAAATCCTAGCCGCCGGGAGTAGAAGGGACGCCTTCCTGCAGCGGCTCATCGACTCGGAGCGGCGGAAGCTGGACGATGGCGGAGAGAAGAACAGCATGATTTCAGTGCTGTTCTCTCTGCAGAAGAAAGAGCCGGAGGTCTACACCGATAAAATGATCATGGGTCTGTGCGTGGTGAGTTCTGTGTTATCTTATTATTACTTGTGGCATGCATACAATTCAGTAGTATTTACTTCCTTCTTGAGACGATTCTTTGATGGTGACTATACTTCACCCCTATCGATAACATTGATATTTTTGTGAATATTTAAACGTAGCAAATCTCAAGTCACCAAGTAGTCAGATGAGTCATGAGATACTCCCTCCGTCCCAAATTAGCCTGCGTTCTAGGTTTAGTCAAAGTCCAACTTTATAAAGTTTGATCAATTATTTAGACAAAAATATCAACATGAACATTATAAAACAAATATTTTTAGAATCGTCATAAAAATATACTTTCTTATTATATGCATTTCGTATTATAGATGTTGATATTTTTTAATATACTTTAGTAGTTTGACTAAACCCAAAACGCAGAATAATTTTGAAAAGGAGGGAGTATCAATTTTGCATCGCCGAGTCATATATAATTAAGAATAGCGAACAATGTAGGCAAGTCATGCCGGTGTAGTTCTGTACAAGGGCGAACATCGTTGACTGTTGTGCTTGGTATTTGCAACACTAGTATTCCTATATATGAGTGTGCTTGGTTTTTGCAACACTAGTGTTCCTATGAATGTGCCTGGTATTTGCAACCCAATTGTCAATGCATGATGTTTTAACGAGCCATCATTTGGGAAATTTTAGCTAGTCATTGATTGACAAAATTTGGAACATCACCTTTAGCTGCGATAGATAGACATGCTGAGAGCACACACCAAATGAATTGTCCTACTTAATACAAAAGAAAATATCGAAGGGCCACAATAGTTAGGACGAAGGTTGCGGAAATCATAGGTTTTTTAAACCACTTAATTATTTTTTGAAACTAAAACCACTCAACCATAATTGGGGTAATTGTTCTCAACACCGCAAAATCGTTCACTTCAGCGCGAGATTGGGCGCCACCGAGCCTCTAAACCAAGCCCACAACCATATGTTTTTGTTTCTCCCGAGTAGATTAAAACTCATGGACTTCATATAAAAATCAAAAGCAACACAGTCTCACTAATATTTTCTACATTAATTTCATGCAGAATTTATTCATGGCAGGGACAGGGACCACTTCAGCCACTGTAGAATGGGCGATGTCCCTCCTACTGAACCACCCAACGGTGCTCAAAAAGGCGCAGGCCGAGATCGAGGCATCGGTTGGAACATCCCGCCTTGTCATGGCCGAGGACGTGCCTCGCCTCACCTACCTCCGGTGCATCATCAGCGAGACCCTCCGTCTTTACCCGGCCGGGCCGCTGTTGCTGCCGCACCAGTCGTCTGCGGACTGCAAGGTCGGAGGCTACCATGTCCCGAAAGACACGATGCTGATCGTTAACGCGTACGCCATCCATAGGGACCCGACCATGTGGGAGAACCCCGATGAATTCAGGCCGGAGAGGTTCGAAGACGGCAAGGCCGAAGGGCTGTTCATGATACCATTCGGGATGGGGAGGCGGAAGTGCTCCGGGGAGGCGATGGCTTTGAGGATGGTAGGGCTTGTACTAGCGGCGCTGATACAGTGCTTCGACTGGGACCAGGTGGACGACGTGCAGGTGGACATGACGGAAGGATCAGGAGAAGGGTTTACCCTCTCCAGGGCCGTGCCATTTGAGGCCATTTGCAAGCCACGTGCAGCTATGTGTGATGTGCTTCAGTAGCTCCGATGAACTTCCTGGCATCGCTTATGTTCCGTTAATTAATAAGTGTTGAGTGCTACTCATATACTAGATGGCCAAGGTATTACTGCTGTGTCCAGTGTAATAAACATGTTTTGAGTATATTCATGCTATCGATCATATGTTTGTATTTGATCGTCATGTACGGTCCTTATAATAAAAAACATCCTTTATCGAAAATGTATTGTTCTTAATGTTAATATATCAGATTTGTTTCCTCAAAATAAAATAGTATTGAAAATAATCCAGACTAGCTAGGTGGCTTTTCTAGGCACGGTCAATCAGGCTGCGAATCGAGTGGAGAGGAACAAATTGTGCCATAAGAAAAATAGAATGAATTCTTCCGTCAATTCTTCATTTCTTCAGGACTTAGTAATTGACGAGGGGTTAACTCATTAAATCCCATGGTTAAGGACATAGGGTTGAGATTATGGGAGAGAACGTGGTAGTACTGATAGTTTCGTCGGCTGACAAGCAGAGGCAAAGATTTACCCAGGTTCAGGCCTCCGGAGAGTAACACCCTACTTCCTGCTTGTCTGGTATTAATCGTGTGAGATTATGCGGTTACAGGGAGGCTCCGGCGAGATGTCGATCTCGCTAGAGCTTTTGGTGGTTCGAGTATCGCTTGTCCTGGATCGGCGGCCCTCCCAACCTTTATATAATAGGCTGGGTCTCGGGAGTTCGTAACCGGCCCATATTACATGTAAGGAAAGCCTAAACCGACTATGCCTATGTCTAATCTTGGAGGGTACTCCATCTTCTTGGGCCTCTTGTCTTGGGCTTCGAGTAGACTCTTCGCTATTGGGACTTAGTCGTTACGTGCACCAGGTATCCTCACGGTAGGGTACCCGAGATGTATATCCTTGTCAGTAGCCCCCGAGTACTTATCTCACTCGAAGAATCGGGCATGGACTCATTCGTAAGTGCACGTCATTTGATTTGTATTTTGTATATTATAATTGGAATTCCTGTATGAATATCACATTTGCCTATGTCGCTCATCGACTGTGGTTTTTGCTTATGATGATCAAGAGATAATAGCTTAGTAGGCCCAGTACACTCGACGGATCGGAACTGGTTAACTACACATTCGGATAAAACCTTACTAGATTTCAATCAAACTCGAGTTACCGGACTCGAATCTGGAACAAACTGGTCAGATTCGACTAGGCCGCGGAGGTCTTACTGAGTCGATCTGCAGTATAGCTTTGAAATTTACCTAACGCGTCCGTCGGGATTTTTCATCATTTCTGTTGACACGGAAACTGTAAGGATTAACATTGCTGGAACGGTCTTTACCCCAACTCGAAAGTTCGGCGGGTCTTACCTTTGCACTATGCATGCAGCATCCGAGACATTTGCGGCGGACGCAACTCGGGGATTTTGCGAGTATGTTTTTTGTAGTATTTTGAACTTTATTGGACGAGTCGTGTCCTTTGTAGACTGATATTTGCCGTTATTCTATCGGGTGCACGACAGCGCTCCCGATGGGAGTAGCCTCCGAGATTGTGCTTTATTGATTGCAATGGAGGATAATCTCAACTCTTTTTATCCCATATACTCTTAGTCGAAGAAATTTTTGATACGCTCCCGATGGGAGTAATATGCCTCAGTCGAAGGAATTTTTGATACGCTCCCGATGGGAGTAATATGCCTCAGTCGAAGAAACGGTCGAGTGACCAATTTTTGCCTTAACGTTGCTTTTTCACACCCGAACCAATCAAGACAATCGAGTGAACGATATGCATTGGGCGAACTCGAATACTTTTCTGAACAGATGTTTGCAATGACGTCAGGGATGATGTTTCTGGCGACTGCGCTTCCTGACACGCGGTGGAGTGCATTATGCTGTGATGGATGGGACGTGACACGTACGTGGCCCATTGTGCCGCGCTGACCGAACGACGGTGCCGTTTGGACTTGATTTGACCGCTCTGTCCCACTTTTTACGGAGGCGTGATGATGACTCCTCTTTTTGCGTGCGTAGTGGGTGGAGTGGTCGGCGACGGTTGCCCTCCGCGGTTGCCACGTGTACGGTGGGATTGCGTGCGGAATGTAAGATTATGATCTGAACGGTTATGATCGGTTTTGATTTGTGGTAAATAGGGAGAACGACGCTGGCGTTATTTTTACTTGCCATTTGCTCTGCGCGCCGCCCCTGCTTAATCGTCTTCCTCTTGCTTCCCCATTGTTCTTGCGCCCGAGCTCCCGCTGTTCCCCTTAGCCACCACTGCCATGGCGCTAAAGAGAAAGGTTGCTGCTGCCGACGCGCCCACGGCCGACGCGGCCGCTCTGAAGGGGAAGAAGACTGCGGCTGGCGCATCTGCGTCCATCGTCAACCTCAGGAAGAGCGACGGCGATTGGATGAAATCCACCATTAAGGAGGCGCAGCTGGACAAGCTTCGCGAGGATGGAATGCTGCCACCCACGGACCAGCTGTTTGTCCGCGCGGCGTCGCCCAAGGAGGTACTCCCCGAGCCTCGCGCTAACGAGCGCGTTTGTTTTGTGGAGTTTCTTCCTAGGGGTTTTTCGTTTCCTCTCCACGACTTTGTTCGTGGTTTGATGTATGCATACGGGGTGCAAATCCATGATTTCACCCCGAATGGCATTATGCACATTGCCTGCTTTATGGTTTTGTGCGAGTGCAACTTGGGAGTTTCTCCCAGCTGGGCCCTCTAGAAGTCGATTTTCATGGTTCGGCCCAACAATCGACGCGGCCGCACCTATCCTGTTGGCGGCTTTGGGATCCAGGTGCGCAGCGACACCCGCTACTTCGCCCTGAAGCTAGTCGACTCGGCGCAAGGGTGGAGGAAGAGGTGGTTTTATGTGCGCGTCGACCAGGAAGGAGTCCCGCCATTTTCGACTGCTGGTATACTCGCGAGGATGAATGCCTGGGACCACCCGCTTTCGGCTGAAGAAAAGGCAGAAGCGGCGCCTATGCTGTCGAAGATTGGAGAGCTGCTAAGCAGCGTAACTGGTGTGCATTTGATTGCCACCTTTGTGAAGATGCGGGTGTGGCCGCTCCGCGCTCGAGCCCACCCCATGTGGGAGTATGAGGGTGCGCTTGACGTCACCCGAATGAGCAAGGAGGAACTGTCGAAGAGCGAGCTGGTGTCACATGTGCGGTCCATTACCAGTACGAAATCCAGCGAGCCCTGCAACGTCGACTGCCTTGTCACTCCTTATGGTGCTGAAAGGCCTTTGGAAGAGGTTAGTGAACAATCAAGTTTATGATCTCCTGGTTTTGCTATTGTGTTGTGCATCTTTGTAACTTTCGACTGCTGTATTTGGTATGCAGGGCCATTCAACCGCATCAACCCTTCCTCCTCTTCCCGAAGATGGCCCAACTCATGAAACGGAGGTGCAAACGGTAGAAACGAAGGAAGGGGATGAATCGCCTCTACCTTCGGCTACCACATCTCCTATGGAAGAGGTCGAAGAAGAAGGGGCAGAGGAAATACAGGCCAAGGAGCCCGCCACGACTGATCATGTGAGCGAGGTTCCCACTCGCAAGCGTCGTCGGGTGGCCCGAGGTATGTCTTCTTCCACGAGTTCACCCGCGAAGGAGTCAGATGTGAAAGATGACGGAGACTCGCGCTCGTCTCCTTCTGCCACAGCTGCTCCTTTGAATGTGAGCCCGTTGAGCTCAGCTCCTCCTCCCAAGTCAGGTGAGGAGCTGCTTTTTGGAGGCCCAAATTTTGACGACCTTGACACTGATGAGGAAGAAGAGCACATGTTTGCTCCTTATGCTTTTTGTAATAAAGTTTTTGTTCGTTGATATTTTTGCTTATGTTGTATTTCTTCTGTCACTCGCAGTGCTGAGACTGTGCGTCCACTGACTCCTCCATCTGAGAAGATTACGACCCCTGAGCACCCGGAAGCCTCTCATGTGGCTCCGAAGGTCGTTCAATCAGCAGCCACGGCTACTGCTATCGAAACGGCCAAGGCTACGAGTGCTGCAACTCCGGAGGTCGGAACATCTGCTTCAAAGCCTGCGCCCTGGACTGAACACGTGTCTTTTGCCGAATCCTCATACGGTACTTGTTATGTATAACTTATGTCTGTTTCATGTGCTTGTAGTCTTACTACCTCAACCATAAGCCGGACCTCGGGACGCCTTTAGGGCACGTTCAACATACTCTCATACTCATTGTAACCTGATCAAGGCTATTGCCATTATAACGAGTTCAAGCAGCACGTAGGATCTCGCCACCGCCGTGAGATCCGAAGCTGGGTAAACTGCCTTGTTCGATCCCGACCTCGACGACGTCCACCTTCTTGCCCTACGTTCACCCCCGGCTAGCAGGACCCGTCTCCTATCCAAGATGCCGATACGACGACAAATATGCTCTTCTTTGGTCCTAAAATTGCCAAAAATGATTTAGAGTATTCAAGTATGATTCTATGCAATAGGCAGAGGGTGTTAAAATATGTAGGCCCTAGATATGAATAGTTCCACCGATGATTTTGTCACTGTTTTGAAAAATATCAAAGAAAATGTAAAAAAAATGCACTACTTTGGCATGGAGTCCTTTTAGGTGTTCTAATTGGTAGGAAAAATGATATGTATGAATTTTTAAATAATTTGTAAAAAACGTTCATAAAATGGATTATCATTTCTCCATATTCATGACTTCTGAGCCAAATGACTAAGGACATTACCATATCCATGGCAAAGGTCATGATAATGTGACCATATTTGACCAAAGAAGCATCTTGTCATGCCAAACAATAGTGCCACTGGAGTTTCGTACTTTCAGTTACAAAAAAATTATTTTTTTATTTCTAAGTACCAAAAATTGGTTTTTTGTGAAGCAAAAGCAAAGAATATGGTGCAAACGGCACCTCTCTAATTTTTACACAAATTAAACCATATTGGATGGGCAATTCTAAATTATTAAGGATTTCGCGCTTCCTAGCTACTTTCGCTTATCTAAGCATGTTGGCGGACGTCCGCCCGCTTAGCTGTTCGCGACCGTGTTCAACACCTAGCGGTCTCACATACGTACCTAGCGCTGGATTGTAATTAAGCGAGTCACATACGTACATACATATACGTATGTGGATGAAGGCATGGAGCGGACGCGGACCGTCCGACACGTCCGGCGGCCCGTCCGCCTACATGCCTGCGCTTATCTAAATGAGTTTCAGAAAGTAATTCAAATTTAAACTATAGGTATGCTCTAGTTTGATGCTAAAAGTTGTCAAAACTCATTTTAAGGTACTCAAGTATAATTATATGCAATAGTCACAAAGTGTGTTGAAAGATTAATGCCCTATTTATGAATAGTTTCGCTCACAATTTTGATCCTGTTTTAAAGCAAACTCAAAGAAAATGACAAAAATGTAAAAAATTCAATACATTTGGCATGTAGTCCTTCTATGTGTACTAATTGCTAGGAAACATGATAAGCAAAGAGTATTTCATAATTTGTAAAAAAACTTCACAAAAGGGAACAATCATGAATTTCGAGCCAACTGACTAAGATCATGACCATATCCATGGCATAGTTCACGATAATGTGGCAATATATGACACAAAGGAGCATCTTGTCATGCCAAACAATAGTATCAAAAAGAGTTTCCAACTTTTAGTTACATTTTTTTATTTTCTAAGTGCTAAAAATAGGTTTTTTTAAGGAAGTGTCAAAATATATCGTGCAAAATGGCACCCCTCCAATTCTCACACAAATTAGACTGTATTGTATATTACAGAGTTTTTTTAAATGCTCACATAAGCATATCAACAAAACTGTTACGTTCAGATTCTTATCGTTTCACCTTACGGTTTATTCCGTGGTGCTGATCACTTGTGAAGGCGCATGTGAGTAATTTACGAAAACGGTATACGTGTCCTGCGGTGGATCGACCTTCTGTGCCAGTGTGTGCATGGTGGTGGTATATGTTTGTCTTTCAAGTGATACAAAAATACCTTAAGTAAAATGAGATTAGAAAGTGGAATAGTCAAGTTTCATGTAGCAACCACTACAGCAAAAAGTCCAAACTGACAAAAAGAACATAGGTCATCCACATATACTATAACACGCCCTCTCATACCATGTCTCATGTGTGACTCGGTGATACCTACACGTGAAAGAAGAATCACATGTCTCATACCATGCCAAATTTTATGGACCAACAAGTAGAACCAAGATTACTAACTGATGAAAACAACTTAAACAATCGACATATACTGTATAGGGAATAAACTCACCATGTCCCCAAGAATAATTCGACATTGTGCCTGGGCCGAGATGCCTTCAATCACATGTGGGAGGTCAAGAACTGAAACACTTGACATGTGGGATAGCCTTGGCAACGTCCCTCGCGGCCTCGCCATCGTAGCGTTCCACCCAGTGACGTCGGCCAGAAGGTCTGCGAGGTATCGGCTGTCGGCAGCCATTGCCTCGTTGAATACCGAGTTAAACTACATGTGTTAATCACATACATTGCGGTCGCGGACAGGCACTGGATTAGCCTACTACATGTGTTAATCACATGATTGGTAAGGAGGAACTGACTTGTCGTACGTAGTGTCTACCTCAACCATACTCCCTCCATTTCAAAATAGTCTACATCTTAGAAAAATTCAGACAAATTAGCGAAACATTTATTAGTACTACTTAGTTAAGCACAAAGCATGCAGTGCATTAATTGATCACAGAAACACAAAGCCTTTGTACCAATTACCCATAGCTTAATTAATGGTAGCCATGCAATTTGCCCAATTGACTTACTCCCTCGTACTTGATTACCCAATTTTCTCTCTCAACTTAATTAGTACTACGTGGGACCCAGCCAAGATGTAGAGTATTTTGGAACTTAACAAGGAGTCAGAATGTAGACTATTTTGAAATGGAGGGAGTACTTAATATATTTCTGCGGACAATATCCTTTCCGGTTATTCGCAAAAAAAAAAAAAAAATCCTTTCCGGTTGCACTTTATTAGATTCTCCTTTGTCAGTACCACACCCCAGCTTAATTAGGTACGAAAGGAAACATTTCGAGTTTCCAACTAAAGGTGTCATCAGCCGCTGACAATTGAACTCGAAAAGTTATGGGCATTTTTGGTCTTAGGTTAGGTGGTTCCCAGACTAGATATCCTAACTTTTTGGGTGTAAACTAGCCTTTGGTGACTAGAAAAAGCTAGCTGAGCAAGGAGAAACGGTCATGGAAGTCAAGGCAATTTTCTAAGCTCTGACCATCTCAAGGGTTGCAGCGGAGTGAAGACCCAGTGCTGGGAAAAACTTCGCTACGCAACAACAATGTTGCCTGCTGATCTCATGTCACGCTGGTTCAGGTCCTTTTGACAAAAAAGTAGAGTGGGATTGGCTAGTTGATCGGTTATCAGGTCCTTGACTGATGTGAGTAGGTGGCGAGTTAGCATCAACGAGATACTCATACTGGCCTCATGCGGAACAATTATCAGGCCTTATTTGAAAGACTTGACCTCAAGGCTGGTTATTAACAATAACCGAGCAACTAGCCAATCCCACTCTACTTTTTTGTCACAAGGACCTGAACCAGCGTGACATGAGGTCAGCAGGCAACATTGTTGTTGCGTAGCGAAGTTTTTCCCAGCACTGGGTCTTCACTCCGCTGCAACCCTTGAGATGGTCAGAGCTTAGAAAATTGCCTTGACTTCCATGAGCGTTTATCCTTGCTCAGCTAGCTTTTTCTAGTCACCACAGGCTAGTTTACACCCAAAAGTTAGGATATCTAGTCTGGGAACCACCTAACCTAAGACCAAAAATGCCCATAATTTATAATCCTACAGTGCCTTCGTTTGAACCGCTTCCTATAGTCGATTATCTCATGTGAAGACTAAGATCCCTGTGCCTTTAAAATTCACGGCGGTGCCTTTATCGACGAAGACTGTATGTCAGTTCATTTGTAATTAGCCTCTTGACTGATGTGAGTAGGTGGCGGAGTTAGCATCAGCGAGATACTCATACTGGCCTCATGCGCAACAATTATCAGGCCTTATTTGAAAGACTTGACCTATTAACAATTTCCATTTTCAATAGATGCATCTTTCAGTGCTACTCATCCTTTGAATTAATGGCAGGCCTTATTAGAAAGATGTGAACTTTATTTCGAACATCTTAAACAACGACCTCTGTCATATTTTATGTTTAACAGAGTAGTATATTTACCACAAAATTACATTATAACTTAATATATGAAAGCAAATGATCAAAATATAAATCATTCACATTCTTCAAATATATAAAATTTGAATTGAAGGCACGTACTAAACAATAATCTAGCTGTTAGTATCCTTTGTTTGAACCGCTTCCTATAGTCGATTATCTCATGTGAAGACTAAGATCCCTTGCGCCTTTAAAATTCACGACTGTGGTTTTATCGAAGAAGACTGTATGTAAGTCCATTTGTAATTAGCCTCTTGACTAATGTGAGTAGGTGGCGAGTTTGTCTTCTCGTCGGCTTTTTCAAGTATGAAAGTTAACATCAGCTAGATACTCATATTGGCTTCATGTGCAACAATTGTCAGGCCTTATCTGAAAATTTTGACCTCAGGGCTGGTTATTAACAATTTACATTTTTAATAGATGCATCTTTCAGTGCTACTCATCCTTTGAATTTATGGCAGGCCTTATTTGAAAGATGTGTACTTTATTTCTCATGTGAAGACTAAGATCACACGTGCATTTGTAATTAGACTGTATGTGTAAGTCCATTTGTAATTATCCTTTTGACTAATATGAGTAGGTGGCGAGTGTGACTTCTCGTTGGCTGTTTCAAGTATGAAAGTTAGAATCAGCTAGATATTCATACTGGCCTCATGTGCAACAATTATCAGGCATTATTTGAAAGACTTGACCTCAGGGCTGGTAATTTACAATTCCCATTTTCAATAGATGCATCTTTCAGTGCTACTCATCCTTTGAATTTATTGCATACCTTATTTGAAAGATGTGTACTTTATTTCGAACATCTTAATTAAACCTCCACCTCTGTAATATTTTATGTCTGCTAGAGTAGTATATTTAACACAAAATTATGTTATAATTTAATATATGAAAGCAAGTGATCAAAATATAAAGAACACCCATTCTTAGAATAATTAAAATTTGATTTGGAGGCACGTACTAAACAATAATATATCTTTTAGTATCTTTTTATCTAATAATTTTTGGAAAGACATATGGGCCCAGCGTGTTACGTGTTGTAATTGGAATAGGTGTGTCATGTTTGTTACGTAAATCTCATGGTTCTATTTAAAATCCTAGCCACTAATTTTAGATCCAACTATCTAAATCATTTAAATGATGTGGCTTAATATGGTGGCTCTATTAGACATCCGTATATTGCTTTTAATTTGGGTTTCTCATTATATAGTCTGGTTTCTGTTAGAATTGTCCTTTTAAAAAAAGATGTTTATGTGTGATTATTCACGGGATGCTCTTCCTGTTTTCCCGAAGTCAGTAGATCTTCATGAGAAACTACCATGGGATAACATAAGATAGAACCCGGAGAAGCTTTAAAAACCTGACCTGGTTACGCTTCTTGCCGCTCCAATCATGCTAACAGAGTTGCAAGCAGCTGGGCGCGACGCATGCATATATTCACATACGTCAACAGCAGCACACGATAGGTGCGCATCGACGTCCACCGTATATATCATGCTATCGTGCAATTCCTCGCACTCCTGAACCACCACTTCTGATCTTCCCCTGGCAGTCTGGCTATGACTATCGTTTCCGTTCATCGGCAGTCCCTTCTTTTGAGCAATCACGTCTCTTAATTTCTGCGTCACAGAAAATTGAGATGTTAATATTATTTGAGTGAATCTTCGGGCTCCAAATATTCCTGAAGACAATAGGAACGACTATGTAATCTGTATAGAAGAGTTAATTGAAAACATTTCTCTAGAAATAAACTGAACATTAGGCCCATATTGTTTTACTCGATTTGAGCGAAGTCAGCCCATATATCTGTTAAGATCATAACTTTGTACATACACCATGTACAAAATAATTTTTTATTAGATTGGGGCCAATATGGTAGAATCTTTTCATATTGTCAACAGTATAATAATTAACAAACCTAGTAAAGAATACGATCACTGGTTGGCCTTCAGAAAATACCGGTTCATCCTGTTTACCTATTTGTGTGCTCCTATTTCCACCCAACAATATGTAAGGATCACAGATAAAGAAATTGTCAAGCAAACAGGGGTACGACTATATGGTCTACTTCCTGAACTAAAAATTTGATGACTAAGTTACCACTGTGGATAAAGGAATATAATTACGCATCAAGCACACTTCAAGTCAATGCAGAATATGTCGAAAATTACACTTGTTGCAAGAGTGGAACAGTCAGTATGACAACACGATTCGGAGCTGCCTTCCCTTCTATAGGCATGCTCCTCTTCCTCCACTTCTGCTTCCTATAGCAAGCATACTCAGTGCATAATAGATAAAAAATTGCTCTAAAGAGTGCAGAATTGCAGACCTCTCATTGTCTTCCCTTCTACATGCCTGCTTCTCTGCCTCCACTTCTTACACGTTTCCTCATGTTCTCTTCCAATTTAGTACCGCCAGCCAATAGCTCCAACTTGCCTTGTTTACCTGTCTCTCAGCTGTTTTTTTACATGAAGATGGAAGGTTTTTTTTTTGACTTAAGATTAAGATGGAAGGGTTAAATTTTTTTTTGAGGGGAAACGGACCTGCAGTTGTACGGTACGTACACAGCCATTGGTCTAATAATATCTGGAAAGATATATGAGCCCATCGTGTTGTAATTTTTTTTAACTGAACGTGTTGTAATATACGTACACATGCATAGGTCTAATAATTTTTGGAAAGACATATGGGCCCAACGTGTTGTAATTCTTTTTTAAACTGAACGTGTTGTAATTGGAATAGGTGTGTCATGTTTGTTACGTAAATCTCATTGTTCTGTTTAAAATCCTAGCCACTAATTTTAGATCCAACCATATAAATCATTAAATGATGTGGCTTACGGATGTCTAATAAAACCACCACGTTAATACACATCATCAGAATTATTTTGACTGTTTGATCCAAAATTAGTGGTTGGGATTTTAAATAACAACCGTGAGATTCATGTAACAAATATGTCACACGTGTCCCAATTAATACAACACGTTCTACATGTACCACGCGTTAGTCTTTTTTTTCGACCAAACCACGCGTGAGTCCTTTTTTTTTTTGCATGGTAATACGATTCTCATTGATAAATAGGGTAAACCTATGAGACAAACCAACGCCTATCCATCTTCTTCGGCACCACCGTAGCAGCCACCAAAGAAAAAATAGACAGATCACCTCTTCCCCCGAGCTCGACGCGGCTCCATCGTTGATCATCAGCTTTTCGAACCTCCAAAGTAGTTTGCCATAGGACAAAGCATTGCCGTTGAAAGAATCAGACCGGGGCAGTACGACCCCGGACACGACATCGAACTTCAGCACTGGCACCTCCGCACGACGACGTCGGAGTAGGGAACCAGAACCGTCAGCCTCTAACCACGAACCCACCAAAAGGTGCACCATCTTTCAGCTGTCACCAGTGCAGACCACTGTCTGCACGTACTCCTGGACGAATCCTCTCTGCTCTACCATGGCGCCGGAGACAACGCCGCAGCAACGGGGACAGAGCAGGAGGAAAAACCCATCTGATGGAGTCACCGCCACCGCCTCGCCGACACCATCCATGAACCCTACAACCACCGATCTGAAAAATCGGCAAGCACACAGTGCCACCAACTCCGAGACGCCGCCATGAAGGACAACACCGGTGTGGGAGTAGAGTTGAGTCAGATTTATTTGCCCGGGCGCCGCTCGCACCACCCCAACGGCGCACCATGCCAGAAAACTCCTAACCCTAATTACCATGCAAAAAAGGGGTCCCTCCCTCCTGCCGCCGGAGCGGCAAGCGGAAGGAGAGGGGCCCAGCTCTTCCGCCGGTGGCCTCCGGCGGCGGCGGCGCCAATGACCTGCAGTGGCGGCGGCGGCTAGGGTAGGAACTCACGTCGCCTCACGATCGCTTAGGAGCGCCTCGCGAGCTAAAACGTTTCGTGACTATACTCGCATACCACGCGTGAGTCCTAATTCACGTACAAACCGAACGAAAGAGTCCAGTCGTGCTATCGGTTGAACAGTACAAAAAAGTCTGGATGCTATACGATTGTCAAAAAGATTAACTGGATGCTAGACGTGTACTTTGCCCAGATCTCGGTAAAAAGAAAAACAGCTTTAATTGTTTTTCCTATACGTACTGAGTCGGCCATGCATATGAGAAACTGACAAGCACATGCATTTAAAGCACTTAAGGAGGCATATTTTAATGGCACATCAGTCGGATAGTGTTCCTGTGTAGAATTTTCTTTATCTACACACTATGCACTGCCAATTAATTAGGACATATTTTATTCTTAAGAGTAAAGAAAATATTGGAACGGAAAACCCCAAAAATATTTTCCTTGTAAACTCGTTTTGGGACTAAATTTGTATCAACAAAAGGTACTTTCAGAGAGATTTGAGCATAAGTGAAAGTTACTTTAATAAACGTAGCGAAGGTGAATCGTTAGAAAAAAAAACCTACTCCAATACCCCCCAAAATTTAATAAAAACCTATGAAATGAATAATCCTTAAGCTGCCAGTATGCCACGCAATAAGAGCAAATTTCCTCATGATTGTACATTAGAACGTTAAGAATTTAAGAAACACAAACTTTCATAGCAAGAATACATTACATACGTCTAAACTACTTCTCGCTGTAATCGATCATGTGCATCCGAGTTACTTCTAAAAGGACATATAAATTACGGACACAATGTAGCAGTGCACAATTCCACGGGAATTTGATCTGTAAGATGTAGTAGACTATTATTTTGTTAAGTCAAGATGGTGGTGCAAGACCTTGACTTTATGTATTCAAAGGTTTCCATAACCGGTAGGTTTCTTGACCTTTGTGGGCAAATATAATCCCATCACCTGGCAGCAAATGGGCAATTCCAGAAAGGTCCATTAGAGTTTCCTCTGCTGCACATTATTGTACACGGGCAATTCTGAAAATATATTTTTTCGTCGCTATTACAGCATATAGTAGATTAGACACAAGGAATCATCTAAGATATATATTTTTCAACTGGATAGCCATAACTGTGCCACCTTAGCTTTCAGTTGATTGTTTGCTTAGTTTAGACAAATATGGACCTCCTCTGCTGCACATTGCAAATGGGCAATTCTGAAAATATATTTTTTGGTAGCTATTACAACATAGTAGATTAAACACAAGGAATCATCTAAGATCTTTTTTTTTCAACTGGATAGCCATAACTGTGCCACCTTAGCTTTCAGTTGATTGTTTGCTTAGTTCAGACAAATATGGACTGATCAAGATAACGTTATAGAAATTGTGTTGAAACTACTCGGAAAAATTGTGTGCGGTTATATATCCGGCAACATGAGGGTAGCACCTTGACAGTGGCATGTTGGATGCAAGGTGGAACTTTTGAAGGCAAGATCGAGCACGTCAACGATAGGGGTGATGACCGAGGTACTCTCTATCCACGATCTGTGATGGCTAGAATCTTAGGCAAACAAAATCAATACAATAGGAAAACTACATGCTAGAGGTTGATATGTGACTCCTTGTCTCCCAGCGCCTTACGAACGCTGAAGATGAGTATTGTGTGGTAAAAAAAAATGCAAAGTGCAAATAATAAGCAACAATCTCCGAAAAAAAAGAGTATGTTGAAAAGATAGAAATAACAAAGCGATAAGAATAATTCTTAGATAAAATGGCTAATAATTACCACATTGATCAACTATAATCTTAAAATTTACATATCTACTCCCTCTATTTATATTGGTTGTAATAACATCTAATAGTGTGGGACAGAGGGAGTACATGTTATATATGCCCAGCACATTGTGGCCGAAAAAGACATAATCAATCATAAATGGGGTGGTTAGTGGGTTCGTTGTACCGTCATCCCACAAAATCATATGTTTGTCGTCATGTGTATTTCACCAAGAAAAATTATAATTTAGTCGGAAACAACATGCAATCAATAACAAGATGCCAGTGATGAGTTAGTAATCTCGATGCTTCGTTACTATAGTCTTAAATCGGCACCATGTCTCTGTGGTGGCATGCATGTGTTTGCGTGGTGTACGTACTTTTCGACGAATCGAATAATTTCAAAACATCTAATCCATAAATCTAACGAGCCTGATTTTAAATTCTTAATAGACCACGACCAAGAAATCTTCTTAAATGCACCTAGACAGACAAGACCTCTGCACTGCCATAGTTGTAGGTGACACGGTCACAAATGGTAGACCAATCTAAAAGCAGTCTCTAAAGGTGGAGAAACAGTGAGTATATTTCCCACACATATACTGTGACTATAGAATTCCTCCAGCATAATATGAACATCCATACAACTATAAATTTATTCCACGAACACTTTCGGCACACTAAAAATAATGCACTCACATTTTCCAATTTCTTTCCTCGGGATCTCTTGGATGAAATTAGGGAATGAAGTAAGTAGATTACATGGATTTAGAGCATATTTTATTACCTACTCTATAAGAATCATCTAGAAAGCAGAGAGGTTTGGTTCCATTAAAATAGGAAAACCTAATATAGTTGTTAAGTAGTGACATATTGGAGCCGAATGAAACTAAAATTTCATGTTTGATGTGAAGCACATGGATAGAAGTTATACTTGGAAGGAAAGACAACTTTGACTCTGCTTTGTCTACAAATAAGGAAGTTTTAAGTAGTGCAACTATGAACATCGTGGAGATTTCAATCCTTGCTCAGGATGAACGCTAGCGGCATGCTAAATACATGGAAGTCGAACAGGAAAAGTGGTGTTTCCAGTGGCTAACAAGTGAGTAATCAGTAAAGACATACCATTGGGAGGGAAACAACAAGTGGTACCGCATCATAGTTGCACATAGTTAGATCTCAAACGATTTTTAAAGTGTCAAATTGTATATAGCAGAATTACCTCCTTTTGGGAGTATAACAACGGGCATGCCATATTTTCTCTGTATGGCCTTGCACGAAATGCTAGAGAAACACATAGCTAAAGAGCCACGCTAGCGAGCATACCACAATTGATCTAAGGACACTTCGTTTCGTTGGTATCCTCAAGAAAACTTGCTTTAGACAGACGGGCCCGGACTCGTTGCAGAACCTGCTAGCCAATACTGACGACGATGGTCGTGCCAGAACCCTCCAGCTGCTTTGGCGTTCCTGGCATTTGCGCAACGACATCATACACCAGGAGGGCAAAGCTTATGTTGAAGGCTCGGTTCTTTTCCTCCAATCCTACCTCAGCTGCTACAACTAGGAACCTACAACCATGGCTTTCAAATTCAGTGAGATTTCGTCAAAATTCACTGAATTTCAGTGATTTCGGTACACCCCGAAATAATTGGCTTTCGGTCAAAATATTTCAACACTTTCAGTATTACACAGGAATTAAAAAATTATTTAAATTATTTTGAATACTTTTGAATATTTAAACAAATTTCAAGAGAAAGTTTCGGTCATTTGGCCGAAACGAAAATCAAAATCACTGAAATTCATTTCAGTGATTTCAGTGGTGGCCGAAATTTTTCTGAAACTGAAATTTGAAACCATGCCTATAACACTGCCTGATCGTAAAGGAAAATCCGCTGTCAGCCCAAGCTCCTGCCATGACACCTGCCCATCGCCACCCAAGAGGTTTTGGTGTGCCCTCTTGCCGGCTGGGTCAAAGGTAACACCGATGGTGCGTTCCGTAGCAGTGGTCTGTTGGGGGAATTGGAGCCATCGCGAGAAACAACGATGGCCTTGTTCTATTCTCTGCTCATCAGAACCTCCAGAGGTGCGCCGATGCCGTCGGGTATGGGTATGGGTAAAGTTTCATACCCGTGGATGGTTAAAATTTTGTACCCATGAACTATATGGGTATGGGTATGGTATTGCTCTGCCCGCGCCATACCCTACCCATTGCCATCCTTAATGATGCGAGAGTATACCTTTTCCAGTGCCATATTTCTCTCTTTTGTTTTTTGCGAAGATCATGAAAAAACAGCAGTTGGTGTGGTGGTAGTAGGTGAAGTGAGAAGGCCCCATATAACCGAAAACGACTATTTGGCGGAGCCGGTGTCTACCGGTCAGTCATCTATCGTCCATGTGCATCGTGATTCGTGCTGCGTCATTTTGCCATGTTTGATCAATTTCAACTTGATATTATACACATTTGGATTTTAATTGAAACCGTGATGAAATCTTGTAGATTTTAGTTATCTCATAAGCATAACACATAGATTTCACACATATTTAGACTATTTCAACTTTTTTCCAATCAAATTATGTTTCACAACAAAATCCTACTAGATTTCATAACGGCTTCAATTAGATTTCCAATATATATCATATCAAGTTGAAATTGGTCAAACATGACAAAAGACGTAGCACGAATCACGAAGCAAGTGGACGATGGATGACTGACCGGTAGCACTACGGGAAAATGACTCTCCGCCGAGTGGTCTCGGCTTCGCCGAGTGCTAAAACGCGGGGGCAACTCGGCGAAGACGCCTACGCCGACGCAGGACAAACCAAACTCGGCGAATCGGTGACCACTCGGCAAAAACGCACTTCGCCGAGACAATACGAGCCCAGCACTCGGTAAAGACCATTTTCTCGGCAACGACCAAACAAGACACTCGGCAAAGCTCAGGTCTCGGCGAAAAGAACGGCCACATGGCACCTGACAGTCGGACCCACGGGCGCCACGACGGGAGCTGGCCTTCGCCGAGAATCTCGCTCAGCGAAGAGGTAACCGAAAACAATAAAATAATTGGACATTTCTTTGCCGAGTGTATCGCTCGGCGAAGAAAGTGCGCGAAAGTTTTTTTGTTTGCCGCGCAAATTGGAGCCCCATTGCCGAGTTTGTCGGCGGCCAGCACTCGGCAAAGAATAGGGCGGGAAACGAAATTACGCTCCGCGCCATTTCGTCGTGGGGTGGTCGCCTTCGCTGAGTGTCTCCCTCGGCAAAGATGGTGGGCGGGAAAAATAATTTCGTTTCGCGCCATTTCGTCGCCGGGTGGTGAATGTCGCCGAGTGTCCCGCTCGGCAAAGATGGTGGCCGGGAAAAATAATTTCGTTCCGCGCCAAACCTTCGCCGAGTGGTGCATTTCGCCGAGTGTCCCGCTCGGCAAATATAACGACGCCTATAAATTGGCCACTCCTCTCAGACAGGTTACTCACTCACACAAAACATTCCAGCGTCACTCGGAGATGTATCTTTGGGCAACCAGCGGCAAGACATTTCTGATGATCTGCGACCGTTCCAAACGGTTGCAGATCATCAGAGATGTCTTGCCGGACGGTTGTAGATCATCAGAGATGTCTTACCGCTGCTTGGATCGAAGTGGCGCTCAAACACAAAACATTCGGGTTCCCGTGTGTTTTGTTCCAACTTTTTCGAGCGCGTGTAAGACGTTGGAGTTTTCTTCTGAAGGATATATTTGCTATAATCTTCTTTTTATCCTTTTACCCATGTTCTTGTATATGTACTATTGATTCCCGAGCTCAGTCCCACACTGCATGTGATATCGCAGCCAGTGTGGGACTGTAGCTCGAGGAAATCGTATGTTTTGTTCATCGATGTGTTGTCTCGCACTCCCGCAATGGTCAAGCTGGAGGAGAAGTGGAGCGGGCGCACACTCATGGCGACGGTGGGAGGTAGCCGGCCACCGGTGTAGCCGGAGATAGTCGTGGGGGCGGTGGTGGTGCAGTGCTGTGTGAACCGCCGCGACGCCACGGTGGAGGTTTGCGCGCCACCATTTGACTTCTACGTGCGCTTTCGCTTGAGCGAGGACTACACTCTTGTCCTCCATGCCTCCCGGCCTCGTCGTCAACGGCGAGACGCTCGCGATGAGCCACTGGCATCGTGGGCACGGAGGGCGGGCATCGGAGCTTCCGTACCTAACGAAGCTGAGGTTTGAGAGGTTCCCACGGTAGGTGTGGGAGCCCCAAGCCGTGAACCAGTTCATCAACTGTTGTAATTTTTTCTTTGTTTGTTAGTCAATTATGTTCGTTTGTTCCAAAATGTACTAGTGTTATTTGTTCATGTTAAATAAAATATGTCTTTAAGATAAAATATGTATGTGTTTTATAATTAAATTTATTCTCGTTAGCACATACCCTGTGTTCTTATCCACTCCACCGACAACCACCTACCACGCGTGTTTCACCGGTCGTCATGCAATTAATTAACAGAAAACAAAAAAGAAAACTCACATGTGATATAACCCATTTCTTCTAGGTGGAAACTCCCATTTCGGGTTCAACAGATGGAATCTTGTGATAACATGTGTTAGAGTGTGGTGGGAGGCTTGAAGATCCAACATGATACTCCGAGGTGTGACCGGCTTCACAAACCACACTTATCCCGCACGAAGGTTCTGCTTTTCTAGGTGGAAACTACCATTTTGGGTGCAACAGGTGGAACCATGTGAAAACATGGGGCCAAACTGGGTTCCAAATGCTCCTATGACCTATCCAAACACAACCAAGGAGAAAAGTCCTTGGAGCTACCCCCTTTCGACGCCCGTGGAAGGGGTGGACGACACGGTTGACTTCCGGTCAACCGGGGGGAGGGGGGTTTCGACGGAACCGGGGGTCGCGGAGCGTCGGAACCACACCAAAAGCTAGGTGGTGCCATATCATATGTGTTACAGTGTGGTGGGAGGCTTGAAGATCCAACATGATACTCCGAGGTGTGACCGGCTTCACAAATCACACTTATCCCGCACGAAGGTTCTGCTCTTCTAGGTGGAAACTCCCATTTCGGGTGCAACGGGTGGAACCATGTGAAAACATGGGGCCAAACTGAGTGCCAAATGCTCCTATGACCTATCCAAACACAACCAAGGAGAAAAGTCCTTGGAGGTACCCCCTTTCGACGCCCGTGGAAGGGGTAGATTACACGGTTGACTTCCGGTCAACCATGGGGGGGGGGGGGTTCGACGGAACCGGGGGCCGCGGAGCATCGGAAGCACACCAAAACCTAGGTGGTGCCATATCATATGTGTTAGAGTGTGGTGGGAGGCTGGAAGATCCAACATGATACTCCGAGGTGTGACCGGCTTCACAAACCACACTTATCCCGCACGAAGGTTCTGCTCTTCTAGGTGAAAACTCCCATTTTGGGTGCAACGGGTGGAACCATGTGAAAACATGGGGCCAAACAGGGTTCCAAATGTTTCTATGACCTATCCAACCACAACCAAGGAGAAAAGTCCTTGGAGCTACCCCCTTTCGACGCCCGTGGAAGGGGTAGACAACACGGTTGACTTCCTGTCAACCGTGGGGGGGGGGGGGGGGGTTCGACGGAACCGGGGGCCACGGAGCGTCGGAACCACACCAAAACCTAGGTGGTGCCATATCATATGTGTTAGAGTGTGGTGGGAGGTTTGAAGATCCAACATGATACTCCGAGGTGTGACCGGCTTCACAAACCACACTTATCCCGCACGAAGGTTCTGCTCTTCTAGGTGGAAACTCCCATTTCGGGTGCAACGGGTGGAACCATGTGAAAACATGGCGCCAAACTGGGTTCCAAATGCTCCTATGACCTATCCAAACACAACCAAGGAGAAAAGTCCTTGGAGCTACCCCCTTTCGACGCCCGTGGAAGGGGTAGACGACACGATTGACTTCCGGTCAACCGTGGGGGGGGGGGTTTCGACGGAACCGGGGGCTGCGGAGCGTCGGAACAACACCAAAACCTAGGGGGCTGCAATTATCACAACAATCTATAACAATATGACAATATCAAGTAATATCTAGTCACTAAACTATGATAATCAAGAAAAATAGTTCGACAAGAATAATGTAACAATTTAATTTTTACCGAGTTAAATGAGCTAAACGAGTAGCTCGGAACTCGGCTCGTTTAACTCGAACTCGTTTAACATTTAAAATGAAAACTTGGCTCGGCTCGTTTAGCGACGAGTTCGAGCCAAGCCGAGTCGAGTTTCAAGCTACTCGTTTAGCTCGCGTGTTTCGAGTTTTAATTCCAGCCCTAAGTGACGAGACCAGTGAAGATGATGTCTTCAACAAGGTAACGATGCCAAGCGACACCTTCATCATCCGCCAAGACTGAGGTCGAGGCTCGATTTTCACCGGATGCCACGTCACCCCGAACTCGTCATCGGCTGGACCACCATCGGAATTTGGCGTGGGATCCCAAGATCCCCCACGCCAGGCCCAAACTGGCCGACCATCTCCGGAAAGGGGGAGGCCACCGCCGTCATGCCCGGGGCCACCGCCCTGGCGTCCATGTGATGTGGACGGAACACCAGGCCAGCCATCGCATGCCGGAGGAGGAACCCAGCGGACGCACGTGACCGCGGCCCTCCAGACTCAACGAGTCCAGATCGAGCCGCGCCGCCGCAGCCGCCGTCGGCTGTCGCCGTCGCATGGCAGCTCCGGCCGCCACCGCCGCGCACCACCACAGCCGTCGGAGAGAGCACGGGCGCCGCCTCCTCACCCCGCAGCCGCCTTGTCGCGACCAGCAGAAGCCCCGCAGCCGCCTTGCCGCGCGGGCTTTGCCCGGCGACACCACCAGCGGCGGCGAGGGGAGGGGAGGGAGATTGGGGAGGGGGCTGAGCGCCGGCTTGGGGGATTTCGCCGGTGTGGCGCAGCGCCGCCATGCGGGGTCGGGGGAGGGTTAGGGCTTACGCAAGGCACACATCACATAGAAGCAGACACAAACTTTGATTCAGACACGAAATCATCGCTAGGAGGCAGCGTATGTGACTCGGCTACACATTGACGTACCAAATATTTGTTGGACGACGTACCGAAAAGAATGACGGAAAACTTAACGATTTTATTATTAGGTATAGATAACATCTAAAGTTTCGAATGGTATAATATAATATATAACTCATATTAGGTTGGTGAAATTGACGATCTATGAACGCGCATGGGACTTATAAACCGGAACGGAGGGAGTAACTCTTTGAACTAATAAAAGCGCATTTTATCTGAAGAAAGACGAAAAAAAGCCTACGGAGAATCGATTGGATGTCTACTCCTCGAAATAGACTTTCGCCCCGTTTTATAAATAAAGCCACACGGCCGAACCGATACAAAGTGAATAGGGAAACTTTTTACAAAGCAGATGAAAGATAAGTGAAAAGTATGGGAGTATCCACACCCCACGGGGCACCCACGACTACCAACAAGGGGAGACATGACGCCTCCTTGTGAAACCACCAGACCTCGTCGCATCGCACACACCAAGTTGCCGCTGGAGAGGGCAGCCTGCCCTCTCTCGCTCCGGTCCGTGGAGCGCCCATCCTGCCAGACAACAACGAGGACCGAGAGCGATGCCAACTAAGTCACGTATATATGATAAGAGGCCGACGAGACCGCCCCACGCCAGAGCCGAAGAAGCCTTGAGACAGCATCCGAACTTGCCCACCGATGACCATGAGGGCGACCAAAAGATACCGGGAGTCCACGATGACGCCCCCAAGAAGGCCGAGACCGAAGTCTGCGGTTTTCACCCGGAGCCCTGGCGTGGGGGGTGACCACAACGACGCCCCTAAGAGGGTAACGACACCCACATGCATCGCCCGAAATCTTCACCACGCCACTCAGGGTACCTTGGTCGGCCTGCTGCCACCAAATCAGGCCTCCATGACACGATCTGGGAGCCGCCATAGCCGAGGCATTTCCAACCCCAGGATTCCCCGCCGCCCGGTTCTCGTCATCCACACAGCCAAGAAGAAAAGCCACCACCACCGCTCAGCCGCTCGCCGGAGAGCCGACCTTGTGATCCACCTTCCGGAGCCGCCGCCCCGGCGTCAAGGCATAACACCGACAAGGCAACGGACCTTAGGAAACGAACGGGGAGGCAACCGCCAGATCTGGGCCCACCAGGCTCAGATCCGGCCCACACACGAACTGCAGATGGGGCATGGTAGCGAAGCTGCGGAGGGCACCGAGCAGGACAAACGTGGCCTCCGCGCCGCCTCTAAGCCACCCGCGAGCAACCCGGAGAGATCAGGTCACAGCCGGCCCAGATCCAGGCCCACATCTAGCCCAGATATGGCCGCCGCCATCTCCACTTCCAGTCACAGCCGTCGGCGCCCAATTTCTCCCGAACCGCCGCTGTCGTGCATGGGCTCGCCGTCGCCCGCCAGGACCCGCCGGTTGACACTACCGCAACCAAGACCGCACCGCGCCAGCTTCGTCTATCCCGCGTAGACGACCTCGCGCTCGGGTACTGGAGGTCCCACCGCCGCCGGCACCGCGCGGGCTTCGCCCGGCGGCAGCGGAGGAGGAGGGAAGGAGGGGGGATGTCGGAGACTAGGTCGGGTTCGAGCGCCCTGTTGCCCGCGGGGACGATGCGGACGCTACGCGAACCGGTTTTTCAATACTCTCTATTGATTTCTCCATTGGATGTCTACTCACGGCGTCGTTCACCTTATGTCGCTGCGCCGCGACTCTCACGGCGCCCCGGCCGGTTTGAAAAGAAAATCCACTTTGTCCGAATCGTCAACTAGATGTCCAGATCATTGACTAAGTTTCACCTGGATTGTATCTATATATAGGATACCAGCAGGATGGAGCCATGCACTTAGATCTACGACCTAGCTGACCTCCCTATCTAGAATCATGGACAATATTGCCTACTACTCCATGGCCGTCCTTTCCCTCGCCTTCATCCTCCTGCTCCGCTACTGCCTCCTTGTCCTCGGCAAGACGAACAGGCTCCCGCCAGCCCGACGGCCATCCCCTTCTTCGGCCACCTCCACCTCCTGGAGAAGCCCTTCCACGCCGCGCTGTCCCGCCTCGCCGCGCGCCACGGGCCCGTTTTCTCGCTGCGCCTCGGCTCGCGCAGCGTCGTCGTGGTGTCCTCGCCGGCGTGCGCCAGGGAGTGCTTCACGGAGCACGACTTGGCCTTCGCCGACCGCCCCAGCCTCCCCTCCATGACGCTCGTCTCCAAGGAGTACGGCGCGCTGCTCGCCACGTCCAGCTACGGCCCGCACTGGCGGACCCTCCGCCTCGTCGCCGCCATGCACCTGCTCTCTGCACACCGCGTCGGCTGTATGTCGCCCGTCATTTCCGCCGAGGTGCGCGCCATGGTCGTGCGGCTGCGCCGCTCGGCCGCCGCGTCCCCGCTCGTCCAGCTCAGGCGGAGGCTCTTGGAGCTCTTCCTCAGCGTGCTCATGGAGACCATAGCGGACACCAAGACAACTCTTAGTAATTCCGACGCCGACGCCGATGCCGACACGGACATGTCCGTGGAAGCCAGGGAGTTCAAGAAGGAGGCGGACGAGATCAGCGAGCACCTTGGCGAGGCCAACCTGTGGGACTACCTCCCAGTCATGCGGTGGTTTGACGTGTTCGGCACCAGGAAGAAAATCCTAGCCGCCGGGAGTAGAAGGGACGCCTTCCTGCAGCGGCTCATCGACTCGGAGCGGCGGAAGCTGGACGATGGCGGAGAGAAGAACAGCATGATTTCAGTGCTGTTCTCTCTGCAGAAGAAAGAGCCGGAGGTCTACACCGATAAAATGATCATGGGTCTGTGCGTGGTGAGTTCTGTGTTATCTTATTATTACTTGTGGCATGCATACAATTCAGTAGTATTTACTTCCTTCTTGAGACGATTCTTATGGTGACTATACTTCACCCCTATCGATAACATTGATATTTTTGTGAATATTTAAACGTAGCAAATCTCAAGTCACCAAGTAGTCAGATGAGTCATGAGATACTCCCTCCGTCCCAAATTAGCCTGCGTTCTAGGTTTAGTCAAAGTCCAACTTTATAAAGTTTGATCAATTATTTAGACAAAAATATCAACATGAACATTATAAAACAAATATTTTTAGAATCGTCATAAAAATATACTTTCTTATTATATGCATTTCGTATTATAGATGTTGATATTTTTTAATATACTTTAGTAGTTTGACTAAACCCAAAACGCAGAATAATTTTGAAAAGGAGGGAGTATCAATTTTGCATCGCCGAGTCATATATAATTAAGAATAGCGAACAATGTAGGCAAGTCATGCCGGTGTAGTTCTGTACAAGGGCGAACATCGTTGACTGTTGTGCTTGGTATTTGCAACACTAGTATTCCTATATATGAGTGTGCTTGGTTTTTGCAACACTAGTGTTCCTATGAATGTGCCTGGTATTTGCAACCCAATTGTCAATGCATGATGTTTTAACGAGCCATCATTTGGGAAATTTTAGCTAGTCATTGATTGACAAAATTTGGAACATCACCTTTAGCTGCGATAGATAGACATGCTGAGAGCACACACCAAATGAATTGTCCTACTTAATACAAAAGAAAATATCGAAGGGCCACAATAGTTAGGACGAAGGTTGCGGAAATCATAGGTTTTTTAAACCACTTAATTATTTTTTGAAACTAAAACCACTCAACCATAATTGGGGTAATTGTTCTCAACACCGCAAAATCGTTCACTTCAGCGCGAGATTGGGCGCCACCGAGCCTCTAAACCAAGCCCACAACCATATGTTTTTGTTTCTCCCGAGTAGATTAAAACTCATGGACTTCATATAAAAATCAAAAGCAACACAGTCTCACTAATATTTTCTACATTAATTTCGTGCAGAATTTATTCATGGCAGGACAGGGACCACTTCAGCCACTGTAGAATGGGCGATGTCCCTCCTACTGAACCACCCAACGGTGCTCAAAAAGGCGCAGGCCGAGATCGAGGCATCGGTTGGAACATCCCGCCTTGTCATGGCCGAGGACGTGCCTCGCCTCACCTACCTCCGGTGCATCATCAGCGAGACCCTCCGTCTTTACCCGGCCGGGCCGCTGTTGCTGCCGCACCAGTCGTCTGCGGACTGCAAGGTCGGAGGCTACCATGTCCCGAAAGACACGATGCTGATCGTTAACGCGTACGCCATCCATAGGGACCCGACCATGTGGGAGAACCCCGATGAATTCAGGCCGGAGAGGTTCGAAGACGGCAAGGCCGAAGGGCTGTTCATGATACCATTCGGGATGGGGAGGCGGAAGTGCTCCGGGGAGGCGATGGCTTTGAGGATGGTAGGGCTTGTACTAGCGGCGCTGATACAGTGCTTCGACTGGGACCAGGTGGACGACGTGCAGGTGGACATGACGGAAGGATCAGGAGAAGGGTTTACCCTCTCCAGGGCCGTGCCATTTGAGGCCATTTGCAAGCCACGTGCAGCTATGTGTGATGTGCTTCAGTAGCTCCGATGAACTTCCTGGCATCGCTTATGTTCCGTTAATTAATAAGTGTTGAGTGCTACTCATATACTAGATGGCCAAGGTATTACTGCTGTGTCCAGTGTAATAAACATGTTTTGAGTATATTCATGCTATCGATCATATGTTTGTATTTGATCGTCATGTACGGTCCTTATAATAAAAAACATCCTTTATCGAAAATGTATTGTTCTTAATGTTAATATATCAGATTTGTTTCCTCAAAATAAAATAGTATTGAAAATAATCCAGACTAGCTAGGTGGCTTTTCTAGGCACGGTCAATCAGGCTGCGAATCGAGTGGAGAGGAACAAATTGTGCCATAAGAAAAATAGAATGAATTCTTCCGTCAATTCTTCATTTCTTCAGGACTTAGTAATTGACGAGGGGTTAACTTATTAAATCCCATGGTTAAGGACATAGGGTTGAGATTATGGGAGAGAACGTGGTAGTACTGATAGTTTCGTCGGCTGACAAGCAGAGGCAAAGATTTACCCAGGTTCAGGCCTCCGGAGAGTAACACCCTACTTCCTGCTTGTCTGGTATTAATCGTGTGAGATTATGCGGTTACAGGGAGGCTCCGGCGAGATGTCGATCTCGCTAGAGCTTTTGGTGGTTCGAGTATCGCTTGTCCTGGATCGGCGGCCCTCCCAACCTTTATATAATAGGCTGGGTCTCGGGAGTTCGTAACCGGCCCATATTACATGTAAGGAAAGCCTAAACCGACTATGTCTATGTCTAATCTTGGAGGGTACTCCATCTTCTTGGGCCTCTTGTCTTGGGCTTCGAGTAGCTCTTCGCTATTGGGACTTAGTCGTTACGTGCACCACGTATCCTCACGGTAGGGTACCCGAGATGTATATCCTTGTCAGTAGCCCCCGAGTACTTATCTGACTCGAAGAATCGGGCATGGACTCATTCGTAAGTGCACGTCATTTGATTTGTATTTTGTATATTATAATTGGAATTCCTGTATGAATATCACATTTGCCTATGTCGAGTATCTCATCGACTGTGGTTTTTGCTTATGATGATCAAGAGATAATAGCTTAGTAGGCCCAGTACACTCGACGGATCGGAACTGGTTAACTACACATTCGGATAAAACCTTACTAGATTTCAATCAAACTCGAGTTCCCGGACTCGAATCTGGAACAAATTGGTCAGATTCGACTAGGCCGCGGAGGTCTTACTGAGTCGATCTGCAGTATAGCTTTGAAATTTACCTAACGCGTCCGTCGGGATTTTTCATCATGTCTGTTGACACGGAAACTGTAAGGATTAACATTGCTGGAACGGTCTTTACCCCAACTCGAAAGTTCGGCGGGTCTTACCTTTGCACTATGCATGCAGCATCCGAGACATTTGCGGCGGACGCAACTCGGGGATTTTGCGAGTATGTTTTTTGTAGTATTTTGAACTTTATTGGACGAGTCGTGTCCTTTGTAGACTGATATTTGCCGTTATTCTATCGGGTGCACGACAGCGCTCCCGATGGGAGTAGCCTCCGAGATTGTGCTTTATTGATTGCAATGGAGGATAATCTCAACTCTTTTTATCCCATATACTCTTAGTCGAATAAATTTTTGATACGCTCCCGATGGGAGTAATATGCCTCAGTCGAAGGAATTTTTGATACGCTCCCGATGGGAGTAATATGCCTCAGTCGAAGAAACGGTCGAGTGACCAATTTTTGCCTTAACGTTGCTTTTTCACACCCGAACCAATCAAGACAATCGAGTGAACGATATGCATTGGGCGAACTCGAATACTTTTCTGAACAGATGTTTGCAATGACGTCAGGGATGATGTTTCTGGCGACTGCGCTTCCTGACACGCGGTGGAGTGCATTATGCTGTGATGGATGGGACGTGACACGTACGTGGCCCATTGTGCCGCGCTGACCGAACGACGGTGCCGTTTGGACTTGATTTGACCGCTCTGTCCCACTTTTTACGGAGGCGTGATGATGACTCCTCTTTTTGCGTGCGTAGTGGGCGGAGTGGTCGGCGACGGTTGCCCTCCGCGGTTGCCACGTGTACGGTGGGATTGCGTGCGGAATGTAAGATTATGATCTGAACGGTTATGATCGGTTTTGATTTGTGGTAAATAGGGAGAACGACGCTGGCGTTATTTTTACTTGCCATTTGCTCTGCGCGCCGCCCCTGCTTAATCGTCTTCCTCTTGCTTCCCCATTGTTCTTGCGCCCGAGCTCCCGCTGTTCCCCTTAGCCACCACTGCCATGGCGCTAAAGAGAAAGGCTGCTGCTGCCGACGCGCCGCGGCCGACGCGGCCGCTCTGAAGGGGAAGAAGACTGCGGCTGGCGCATCTGCGTCCATCGTCAACCTCAGGAAGAGCGACGGCGATTGGATGAAATCCACCATTAAGGAGGCGCAGCTGGACAAGCTTCGCGAGGATGGAATGCTGCCACCCACGGACCAGCTGTTTGTCCGCGCGGCGTCGCCCAAGGAGGTACTCCCCGAGCCTCGCGCTAACGAGCGCGTTTGTTTTGTGGAGTTTCTTCCTAGGGGTTTTTCGTTTCCTCTCCACGACTTTGTTCGTGGTTTGATGTATGCATACGGGGTGCAAATCCATGATTTCACCCCGAATGGCATTATGCACATTGCCTGCTTTATGGTTTTGTGCGAGTGCAACTTGGGAGTTTCTCCCAGCTGGGCCCTCTAGAAGTCGATTTCATGGTTCGGCCCAACAATCGACGCGGCCGCACCTATCCTGTTGGCGGCTTTGGGATCCAGGTGCGCAGCGACACCCGCTACTTCGCCCTGAAGCTAGTCGACTCGGCGCAAGGGTGGAGGAAGAGGTGGTTTTATGTGCGCGTCGACCAGGAAGGAGTCCCGCCATTTTCGACTGCTGGTATACTCGCGAGGATGAATGCCTGGGACCACCCGCTTTCGGCTGAAGAAAAGGCAGAAGCGGCGCCTATGCTGTCGAAGATTGGAGAGCTGCTAAGCAGCGTAACTGGTGTGCATTTGATTGCCACCTTTGTGAAGATGCGGGTGTGGCCGCTCCGCGCTCGAGCCCACCCCATGTGGGAGTATGAGGGTGCGCTTGACGTCACCCGAATGAGCAAGGAGGAACTGTCGAAGAGCGAGCTGGTGTCACATGTGCGGTCCATTACCAGTACGAAATCCAGCGAGCCCTGCAACGTCGACTGCCTTGTCACTCCTTATGGTGCTGAAAGGCCTTTGGAAGAGGTTAGTGAACAATCAAGTTTATGATCTCCTGGTTTTGCTATTGTGTTGTGCATCTTTGTAACTTTCGACTGCTGTATTTGGTATGCAGGGCCATTCAACCGCATCAACCCTTCCTCCTCTTCCCGAAGATGGCCCAACTCATGAAACGGAGGTGCAAACGGTAGAAACGAAGGAAGGGGATGAATCGCCTCTACCTTCGGCTACCACATCTCCTATGGAAGAGGTCGAAGAAGAAGGGGCAGAGGAAATACAGGCCAAGGAGCCCGCCACGACTGATCATGTGAGCGAGGTTCCCACTCGCAAGCGTCGTCGGGTGGCCCGAGGTATGTCTTCTTCCACGAGTTCACCCGCGAAGGAGTCAGATGTGAAAGATGACGGAGACTCGCGCTCGTCTCCTTCTGCCACAGCTGCTCCTTTGAATGTGAGCCCGTTGAGCTCAGCTCCTCCTCCCAAGTCAGGTGAGGAGCTGCTTTTTGGAGGCCCAAATTTTGACGACCTTGACACTGATGAGGAAGAAGAGCACATGTTTGCTCCTTATGCTTTTTGTAATAAAGTTTTTGTTCGTTGATATTTTTGCTTATGTTGTATTTCTTCTGTCACTCGCAGTGCTGAGACTGTGCGTCCACTGACTCCTCCATCTGAGAAGATTACGACCCCTGAGCACCCGGAAGCCTCTCATGTGGCTCCGAAGGTCGTTCAATCAGCAGCCACGGCTACTGCTATCGAAACGGCCAAGGCTACGAGTGCTGCAACTCCGGAGGTCGGAACATCTGCTTCAAAGCCTGCGCCCTGGACTGAACACGTGTCTTTTGCCGAATCCTCATACGGTACTTGTTATGTATAACTTATGTCTGTTTCATGTGCTTGTAGTCTTACTACCTCAACCATAAGCCGGACCTCGGGACGCCTTTAGGGCACGTTCAACATACTCTCATACTCATTGTAACCTGATCAAGGCTATTGCCATTATAACGAGTTCAAGCAGCACGTAGGATCTCGCCACCGCCGTGAGATCCGAAGCTGGGTAAACTGCCTTGTTCGATCCCGACCTCGACGACGTCCACCTTCTTGCCCTACGTTCACCCCCGGCTAGCAGGACCCGTCTCCTATCCAAGATGCCGATACGACGACAAATATGCTCTTCTTTGGTCCTAAAATTGCCAAAAATGATTTAGAGTATTCAAGTATGATTCTATGCAATAGGCAGAGGGTGTTAAAATATGTAGGCCCTAGATATGAATAGTTCCACCGATGATTTTGTCACTGTTTTGAAAAATATCAAAGAAAATGTAAAAAAAATGCACTACTTTGGCATGGAGTCCTTTTAGGTGTTCTAATTGGTAGGAAAAATGATATGTATGAATTTTTAAATAATTTGTAAAAAACGTTCATAAAATGGATTATCATTTCTCCATATTCATGACTTCTGAGCCAAATGACTAAGGACATTACCATATCCATGGCAAAGGTCATGATAATGTGACCATATTTGACACAAAGAAGCATCTTGTCATGCCAAACAATAGTGCCACTGGGAGTTTCGTACTTTCAGTTACAAAAAAATTATTTTTTTATTTCTAAGTACCAAAAATTGGTTTTTTGTGAAGCAAAAGCAAAGAATATGGTGCAAACGGCACCTCTCTAATTTTTACACAAATTAAACCATATTGGATGGGCAATTCTAAAGTATTAAGGATTTCGCGCTTCCTAGCTACTTTCGCTTATCTAAGCATGTTGGCGGACGTCCGCCCGCTTAGCTGTTCGCGACCGTGTTCAACACCTAGCGGTCTCACATACGTACCTAGCGCTGGATTGTAATTAAGCGAGTCACATACGTACATACATACGTATGTGGATGAAGGCATGGAGCGGACGCGGACCGTCCGACACGTCCGGCGGCCCGTCCGCCTACATGCCTGCGCTTATCTAAATGAGTTTCAGAAAGTAATTCAAATTTAAACTATAGGTATGCTCTAGTTTGATGCTAAAAGTTGTCAAAACTCATTTTAAGGTACTCAAGTATAATTATATGCAATAGTCACAAAGTGTGTTGAAAGATTAATGCCCTATTTATGAATAGTTTCGCTCACAATTTTGATCCTGTTTTAAAGCAAACTCAAAGAAAATGACAAAAATGTAAAAAATTCAATACATTTGGCATGTAGTCCTTCTATGTGTACTAATTGCTAGGAAACATGATAAGCAAAGAGTATTTCATAATTTGTAAAAAAACTTCACAAAAGGGAACAATCATGAATTTCGAGCCAACTGACTAAGATCATGACCATATCCATGGCATAGTTCACGATAATGTGGCAATATATGACACAAAGGAGCATCTTGTCATGCCAAACAATAGTATCAAAAAGAGTTTCCAACTTTTAGTTACATTTTTTTATTTTCTAAGTGCTAAAAATAGGTTTTTTTAAGGAAGTGTCAAAATATATCGTGCAAAATGGCACCCCTCCAATTCTCACACAAATTAGACTGTATTGTATATTACAGAGTTTTTTTTAAATGCTCACATAAGCATATCAACAAAACTGTTACGTTCAGATTCTTATCGTTTCACCTTACGGTTTATTCCGTGGTGCTGATCACTTGTGAAGGCGCATGTGAGTAATTTACGAAAACGGTATACGTGTCCTGCGGTGGATCGACCTTCTGTGCCAGTGTGTGCATGGTGGTGGTATATGTTTGTCTTTCAAGTGATACAAAAATACCTTAAGTAAAATGAGATTAGAAAGTGGAATTGTCAAGTTTCATGTAGCAACCACTAGAGCAAAAAGTCCAAACTGACGAAAAGAACATAGGTCATCCACATATACTATAACACGCCCTCTCATACCATGTCTCATGTGTGACTCGGTGATACCTACACGTGAAAGAAGAATCACATGTCTCATACCATGCCAAATTTTATGGACCAACAAGTAGAACCAAGATTACTAACTGATGAAAACAACTTAAACAATCGACGTATACTGTATAGGGAATAAACTCACCATGTCCCCAAGAATAATTCGACATTGTGCCTGGGCCGAGATGCCTTCAATCACATGTGGGAGGTCAAGAACTGAAACACTTGACATGTGGGATAGCCTTGGCAACGTCCCTCGCGGCCTCGCCATCGTAGCGTTCCACCCAGTGACGTCGGCCAGAAGGTCTGCGAGGTATCGGCTGTCGGCAGCCATTGCCTCGTTGAATACCGAGTTAAACTACATGTGTTAATCACATACATTGCGGTCGCGGACAGGCACTGGATTAGCCTACTACATGTGTTAATCACATGATTGGTAAGGAGGAGCTGACTTGTCGTACGTAGTGTCTACCTCAACCATACTTAATATATTTCTGCGGACAATATCCTTTCCGGTTATTCGCAAAAAAAAAAAAATCCTTTCCGGTTGCACTTTATTAGATTCTCCTTTGTTAGTACCACACCCCAGCTTAATTAGGTACGAAAGGAAACTTTTCGAGTTTCCAACTAAAGGTGTCATCAGCCGCTGACAATTGAACTCGAAAAGTTATGGGCATTTTTGGTCTTAGGTTAGGTGGTTCCCAGACTAGATATCCTAACTTTTTGGGTGTAAACTAGCCTTTGTTGACTAGAAAAAGCTAGCTGAGCAAGGAGAAACGGTCATGGAAGTCAAGGCAATTTTCTAAGCTCTGACCATCTCAAGGGTTGCAGCGGAGTGAAGACCCAGTGCTGGGAAAAACTTCGCTACGCAACAACAATGTTGCCTGCTGATCTCATGTCACGCTGGTTCAGGTCCTTTTGACAAAAAAGTAGAGTGGGATTGGCTAGTTGATCGGTTATCAGGTCCTTGACTGATGTGAGTAGGTGGCGAGTTAGCATCAACGAGATACTCATACTGGCCTCATGCGGAACAATTATCAGGCCTTATTTGAAAGACTTGACCTCAAGGCTGGTTATTAACAATAACCGAGCAACTAGCCAATCCCACTCTACTTTTTTGTCACAAGGACCTGAACCAGCGTGACATGAGGTCAGCAGGCAACATTGTTGTTGCGTAGCGAAGTTTTTCCCAGCACTGGGTCTTCACTCCGCTGCAACCCTTGAGATGGTCAGAGCTTAGAAAATTGCCTTGACTTCCATGAGCGTTTATCCTTGCTCAGTTAGCTTTTTCTAGTCACCAAAGGCTAGTTTACACCGAAAAGTTAGGATATCTAGTCTGGGAACCACCTAACCTAAGACCAAAAATGCCCATAATTTATAATCCTACAGTGCCTTCGTTTGAACCGCTTCCTATAGTCGATTATCTCATGTGAAGACTAAGATCCCTGTGCCTTTAAAATTCACGGCGGTGCCTTTATCGACGAAGACTGTATGTCAGTTCATTTGTAATTAGCCTCTTGACTGATGTGAGTAGGTGGCGGAGTTAGCATCAGCGAGATACTCATACTGGCCTCATGCGCAACAATTATCAGGCCTTATTTGAAAGACTTGACCTATTAACAATTTCCATTTTCAATAGATGCATCTTTCAGTGCTACTCATCCTTTGAATTAATGGCAGGCCTTATTAGAAAGATGTGAACTTTATTTCGAACATCTTAAACAACGACCTCTGTCATATTTTATGTTTAACAGAGTAGTATATTTACCACAAAATTACATTATAACTTAATATATGAAAGCAAATGATCAAAATATAAATCATTCACATTCTTCAAATATATAAAATTTGAATTGAAGGCACGTACTAAACAATAATCTAGCTGTTAGTATCCTTTGTTTGAACCGCTTCCTATAGTCGATTATCTCATGTGAAGACTAAGATCCCTTGCGCCTTTAAAATTCACGACTGTGGTTTTATCGAAGAAGACTGTATGTAAGTCCATTTGTAATTAGCCTCTTGACTAATGTGAGTAGGTGGCGAGTTTGTCTTCTCGTCGGCTTTTTCAAGTATGAAAGTTAACATCAGCTAGATACTCATATTGGCTTCATGTACAACAATTGTCAGGCCTTATCTGAAAATTTTGACCTCAGGGCTGGTTATTAACAATTTACATTTTTAATAGATGCATCTTTCAGTGCTACTCATCCTTTGAATTTATGGCAGGCCTTATTTGAAAGATGTGTACTTTATTTCTCATGTGAAGACTAAGATCACACGTGCATTTGTAATTAGACTGTATGTGTAAGTCCATTTGTAATTATCCTTTTGACTAATATGAGTAGGTGGCGAGTGTGACTTCTCGTTGGCTGTTTCAAGTATGAAAGTTAGAATCAGCTAGATATTCATACTGGCCTCATGTGCAACAATTATCAGGCATTATTTGAAAGACTTGACCTCAGGGCTGGTAATTTACAATTCCCATTTTCAATAGATGCATCTTTCAGTGCTACTCATCCTTTGAATTTATTGCATACCTTATTTGAAAGATGTGTACTTTATTTCGAACATCTTAATTAAACCTCCACCTCTGTAATATTTTATGTCTGCTAGAGTAGTATATTTAACACAAAATTATGTTATAATTTAATATATGAAAGCAAGTGATCAAAATATAAAGAACACCCATTCTTAGAATAATTAAAATTTGATTTGGAGGCACGTACTAAACAATAATATATCTTTTAGTATCTTTTTATCTAATAATTTTTGGAAAGACATATGGGCCCAGCGTGTTACGTGTTGTAATTGGAATAGGTGTGTCATGTTTGTTACGTAAATCTCATGGTTCTATTTAAAATCCTAGCCACTAATTTTAGATCCAACCATCTAAATCATTTAAATGATGTGGCTTAATATGGTGGCTCTATTAGACATCCGTATATTGCTTTTAATTTGGGTTTCTCATTATATAGTCTGGTTTCTGTTAGAATTGTCCTTTTAAAAAAAGATGTTTATGTGTGATTATTCACGGGATGCTCTTCCTGTTTTCCCGAAGTCAATAGATCTTCATGAGAAACTACCATGGGATAACATAAGATAGAACCCGGAGAAGCTTTAAAAACCTGACCTGGTTACGCTTCTTGCCGCTCCAATCATGCTAACAGAGTTGCAAGCAGCTGGGCGCGACGCATGCATATATTCACATACGTCAACAGCAGCACACGATAGGTGCGCATCGACGTCCACCGTATATATCATGCTATCGTGCAATTCCTCGCACTCCTGAACCACCACTTCTGATCTTCCCCTGGCAGTCTGGCTATGACTATCGTTTCCGTTCATCGGCACTCCCTTCTTTTGAGCAATCACGTCTCTTAATTTCTGCGTCACAGAAAATTGAGATGTTAATATTATTTGAGTGAATCTTCGGGCTCCAAATATTCCTGAAGACAATAGGAACGACTATGTAATCTGTATAGAAGAGTTAATTGAAAACATTTCTCTAGAAATAAACTGAACATTAGGCCCATATTGTTTTACTCGATTTGAGCGAAGTCAGCCCATATATCTGTTAAGATCATAACTTTGTACATACACCATGTACAAAATAATTTTTTATTAGATTGGGGCCAATATGGTAGAATCTTTTCATATTGTCAACAGTATAATAATTAACAAACCTAGTAAAGAATACGATCACTGGTTGGCCTTCAGAAAATACCGGTTCACCCTGTTTACCTATTTGTGTGCTCCTATTTCCACCCAACAATATGTAAGGATCACAGATAAAGAAATTGTCAAGCAAACAGGGGTACGACTATATGGTCTACTTCCTGAACTAAAAATTTGATGACTAAGTTACCACTGTGGATAAAGGAATATAATTACGCATCAAGCACACTTCAAGTCAATGCAGAATATGTCGAAAATTACACTTGTTGCAAGAGTGGAACAGTCAGTATGACAACACGATTCGGAGCTGCCTTCCCTTCTATAGGCATGCTCCTCTTCCTCCACTTCTGCTTCCTATAGCAAGCATACTCAGTGCATAATAGATAAAAAATTGCTCTAAAGAGTGCAGAATTGCAGACCTCTCATTGTCTTCCCTTCTACATGCCTGCTTCTCTGCCTCCACTTCTTACACGTTTCCTCATGTTCTCTTCCAATTTAGTACCGCCAGCCAATAGCTCCAACTTGCCTTGTTTACCTGTCTCTCAGCTGTTTTTTTACATGAAGATGGAAGGTTTTTTTTTTGACTTAAGATTAAGATGGAAGGGTTAAATTTTTTTTGAGGGGAAACGGACCTGCAGTTGTACGGTACGTACACAGCCATTGGTCTAATAATATCTGGAAAGATATATGAGCCCATCGTGTTGTAATTTTTTTTAACTGAACGTGTTGTAATATACGTACACATGCATAGGTCTAATAATTTTTGGAAAGACATATGGGCCCAACGTGTTGTAATTCTTTTTTAAACTGAACGTGTTGTAATTGGAATAGGTGTGTCATGTTTGTTACGTAAATCTCATTGTTCTGTTTAAAATCCTAGCCACTAATTTTAGATCCAACCATATAAATCATTAAATGATGTGGCTTACGGATGTCTAATAAAACCACCACGTTAATACACATCATCAGAATTATTTTGACTGTTGGATCCAAAATTAGTGGTTGGGATTTTAAATAACAACCGTGAGATTCATGTAACAAATATGTCACACGTGTCCCAATTAATACAACACGTTCTACATGTACCACGCGTTAGTCTTTTTTTTCGACCAAACCACGCGTGAGTCCTTTTTTTTTGCATGGTAATACGATTCTCATTGATAAATAGGTTAAACCTATGAGACAAACCAATGCCTATCCATCTTCTTCGGCACCACCGTAGCAGCCACCAAAGAAAAAATAGACAGATCACCTCTTCCCCCGAGCTCGACGCGGCTCCATCGTTGATCATCAGCTTTTCGAACCTCCAAATAGTTTGCCGTAGGACAAACCATTGCCGTTGAAAGAATCAGACCGGGGCAGTACGACCCCGGACACGACATCGAACTTCAGCACTGGCACCTCCGCACGACGACGTCGGAGTAGGGAACCAGAACCGTCAGCCTCCAACCACGAACCCACCAAAAGGTGCACCATCTTTCAGCTGTCACCAGTGCAGACCACTGTCTGCACGTACTCCTGGACGAATCCTCTCTGCTCTACCATGGCGCCGGAGACAACGCCGCAGCAACGGGGACAGAGCAGGAGGAAAAACCCATCTGATGGAGTCACCGCCACCGCCTCGCCGACACCATCCATGAACCCTACAACCACCGATCTGAAAAATCGGCAAGCACACAGTGCCACCAACTCCGAGACGCCGCCATGAAGGACAACACCGGTGTGCGAGTAGAGTTGAGTCAGATTTATTTGCCCGGGCGCCGCTCGCACCACCCCAACGGCGCACCATGCCAGAAAACTCCTAACCCTAATTACCATGCAAAAAAGGAGTCCCCTCCCGCCTGCCGCCGGAGCGGCAAGCGGAAGGAGAGGGGCCCAGCTCTTCCGCCGGTGGCCTCCGGCGGCGGCGGCGCCAGTGACCTGCAGTGGCGGCGGCGGCTAGGGTAGGAACTCGCGTCGCCTCACGATCGCCTAGGAGCGCCTCGCGAGCTAAAACGTTTCGTGACTATACTCGCATACCACGCGTGAGTCCTAATTCAAGTACAAACCGAACGAAAGAGTCCAGTCGTGCTATCGGTTGAACAGTACAAAAAAGTCTGGATGCTATACGATTGTCAAAAAGATTAACTGGATGCTAGACGTGTACTTTGCCCAGATCTCGGTAAAAAGAAAAACAGCTTTAATTGTTTTTCCTATACGTACTGAGTCGGCCATGCATATGAGAAACTGACAAGCACATGCATTTAAAGCACTTAAGGAGGCATATTTTAATGGCACATCAGTCGGATAGTGTTCCTGTGTAGAATTTTCTTTATCTACACACTATGCACTGCCAATTAATTAGGACATATTTTATTCTTAAGAGTAAAGAAAATATTGGAACGGAAAACCCCAAAAATATTTTCCTTGTAAACTCGTTTTGGGACTAAATTTGTATCAACAAAAGGTACTTTCAGAGAGATTTGAGCATAAGTGAAAGTTACTTTAATAAACGTAGCGAAGGTGAATCGTTAGAAAAAAAAACCTACTCCAATACCCCCCAAAATTTAATAAAAACCTATGAAATGAATAATCCTTAAGCTGCCAGTATGCCACGCAATAAGAGCAAATTTCCACATGATTGTACATTAGAACGTTAAGAATTTAAGAAACACAAACTTTCATAGCAAGAATACATTACATACGTCTAAACTACTTCTCGCTGTAATCGATCATGTGCATCCGAGTTACTTCTAAAAGGACATATAAATTACGAACACAATGTAGCAGTGCACAATTCCACGGGAATTTGATCTGTAAGATGTAGTAGACTATTATTTTGTTAAGTCAAGATGGTGGTGCAAGACCTTGACTTTATGTATTCAAAGGTTTCCATAACCGGTAGGTTTCTTGACCTTTGTGGGCAAATATAATCCCATCACCTGGCAGCAAATGGGCAATTCCAGAAAGGTCCATTAGAGTTTCCTCTGCTGCACATTATTGTACACGGGCAATTCTGAAAATATACTTTTTCGTCGCTATTACAGCATATAGTAGATTAGACACAAGGAATCATCTAAGATATATATTTTTCAACTGGATAGCCATAACTGTGCCACCTTAGCTTTCAGTTGATTGTTTGCTTAGTTTAGACAAATATGGACCTCCTCTGCTGCACATTGCAAATGGGCAATTCTGAAAATATATTTTTTGGTAGCTATTACAACATAGTAGATTAAACACAAGGAATCATCTAAGATCTTTTTTTTTCAACTGGATAGCCATAACTGTGCCACCTTAGCTTTCAGTTGATTGTTTGCTTAGTTCAGACAAATATGGACTGATCAAGATAACGTTATAGAAATTGTGTTGAAACTACTCGGAAAAATTGTGTGCGGTTATATATCCGGCAACATGAGGGCTAGCACCTTGACAGTGGCATGTTGGATGCAAGGTGGAACTTTTGAAGGCAAGATCGAGCACGTCAACGATAAGGGTGATGACCGAGGTACTCTCTATCCACGATCTGTGATGGCTAGAATCTTAGGCAAACAAAATCAATACAATAGGAAAACTACATGCTAGAGGTTGATATGTGACTCCTTGTCTCCCAGCGCCTTACGAACGCTGAAGATGAGTATTGTGTGGTAAAAAAAAAATGCAAAGTGCAAATAATAAGCAACAATCTCCGAAAAAAAAGAGTATGTTGAAAAGATAGAAATAACAAAGCGATAAGAATAATTCTTAGATAAAATGGCTAATAATTACCACATTGATCAACTATAATCTTAAAATTTACATATCTACTCCCTCTATTTATATTGGTTGTAATAACATCTAATAGTGTGGGACAGAGGGAGTGCATGTTATATATGCCCAGCACATTGTGGCCGAAAAAGACATAATCAATCATAAATGGGGTGGTTAGTGGGTTCGTTGTACCGTCATCCCACAAAATCATATGTTTGTCGTCATGTGTATTTCACCAAGAAAAATTATAATTTAGTCGGAAACAACATGCAATCAATAACAAGATGCCAGTGATGAGTTAGTAATCTCGATGCTTCGTTACTATAGTCTTAAATCGGCACCATGTCTCTGTGGTGGCATGCATGTGTTTGCGTGGTGTACGTACTTTTCGACGAATCGAATAATTTCAAAACATCTAATCCATAAATCTAACGAGCCTGATTTTAAATTCTTAATAGACCACGACCAAGAAATCTTCTTAAATGCACCTAGACAGACAAGACCTCTGCACTGCCATAGTTGTAGGTGACACGGTCACAAATGGTAGACCAATCTAAAAGCAGTCTCTAAAGGTGGAGAAACAGTGAGTATATTTCCCACACATATACTGTGACTATAGAATTCCTCCAGCATAATATGAACATCCATACAACTATAAATTTATTCCACGAACACTTTCGGCACACTAAAAATAATGCACTCACATTTTCCAATTTCTTTCCTCGGGATCGCTTGGATGAAATTAGGGAATGAAGTAAGTAGATTACATGGATTTAGAGCATATTTTATTACCTACTCTATAAGAATCATCTAGAAAGCAGAGAGGTTTGGTTCCATTAAAATAGGAAAACCTAATATAGTTGTTAAGTAGTGACATATTGGAGCCGAATGAAACTAAAATTTCATGTTTGATGTGAAGCACATGGATAGAAGTTATACTTGGAAGGAAAGACAACTTTGACTCTGCTTTGTCTACAAATAAGGAAGTTTTAAGTAGTGCAACTATGAACATCGTGGAGATTTCAATCCTTGCTCAGGATGAACGCTAGCGGCATGCTAAATACATGGAAGTCGAACAGGAAAAGTGGTGTTTCCAGTGGCTAACAAGTGAGTAATCAGTAAAGACATACCATTGGGAGGGAAACAACAAGTGGTACCGCATCATGATGGTCGTGCCAGAACCCTCCAGCTGCTTTGGCGTTCCTGGCATTTGCGCAACGACATCATACACCAGGAGGGCAAAGCTTATGTTGAAGGCTCGGTCCTTTTCCTCCAATCCTACCTCAGCTGCTACAACTAGGAACCTACAACCATGGCTTTCAAATTCAGTGAGATTTCGTCAAAATTCACTGAATTTCAGTGATTTCGGTACACCCCGAAATAATTGGCTTTCGGTCAAAATATTTCAACACTTTCAGTATTACACAGGAATTAAAAATTATTTAAATTATTTTGAATACTTTTGAATATTTAAACAAATTTCAAGAGAAAGTTTCGGTCATTTGGCCGAAACGAAAATCGAAATCACTGAAATTCATTTCAGTGATTTCAGTGGTGGCCGAAATTTTTCTGAAACTGAAATTTGAAACCATGCCTATAACACTGCCTGATCGTAAAGGAAAATCCGCTGTCAGCCCAAGCTCCTGCCATGACACCTGCCCATCGCCACCCAAGAGGTTTTGGTGTGCCCCTCTTGCCGGCTGGGTCAAAGGTAACACCGATGGTGCGTTCCGTAGCAGTGGTCTGTTGGGGGAATTGGAGCCATCGCGAGAAACAGCGATGGCCTTGTTCTATTCTCTGCTCATCAGAACCTTCAGAGGTGCGCCGATGCCGTCGGGTATGGGTATGGGTAAAGTTTCATACCCGTGGATGGTTAAAATTTTGTACCCATGAACTATATGGGTATGGGTATGGTATTGCTCTGCCCGCGCCATACCCTACCCATTGCCATCCTTAATGATGCGAGAGTATACCTTTTCCAGTGCCATATTTCTCTCTTTTGTTTTTTGCGAAGATCATGAAAAAACAGCAGTTGGTGTGGTGGTAGTAGGTGAAGTGAGAAGGCCCCATATAACCGAAAACGACTTTTTGGCGGAGCCGGTGTCTACCGGTCAGTCATCTATCGTCCATGTGCATCGTGATTCGTGCTGCGTCATTTTGCCATGTTTGATCAATTTCAACTTGATATTATACACATTTGGATTTTAATTGAAACCGTGATGAAATCTTGTAGATTTTAGTTATCTCATAAGCATAACACATAGATTTCACACATATTTAGACTATTTCAACTTTTTTCCAATCAAATTATGTTTCACAACAAAATCCTACTAGATTTCATAACGGCTTCAATTAGATTTCTAATATATATCATATCAAGTTGAAATTGGTCAAACATGACAAAAGACGTAGCACGAATCACGAAGCAAGTGGACGATGGATGACTGACCGGTAGCACTAAGGGAAAATGACTCTCCGCCGAGTGGTCTCGGCTTCGCCGAGTGCTAAAACGCGGGGGCAACTCGGCGAAGACGCCTACGCCGACGCAGGACAAACCAAACTCGGCGAATCGGTGACCACTCGGCAAAAACGCACTTCGCCAAGACAATACGAGCCCAGCACTCGGTAAAGACCATTTTCTCGGCAACGACCAAAAAAGACACTCGGCAAAGCTCAGGTCTCGGCGAAAAGAACGGCCACGTGGCACCTGACAGTCGGACCCACGGGCGCCACGACGGGAGCTGGCCTTCGCCGAGAATCTCGCTCGGCGAAGAGGTAACCGAAAACAATAAAATAATTGGACATTTCTTTGCCGAGTGTATCGCTCGGCGAAGAAAGTGCGCGAAAGTTTTTTTGTTTGCCGCGCAAATTGGAGCCCCATTGCCGAGTTTGTCGGTGGCCAGCACTCGGCAAAGAATAGGGTGGGAAACGAAATTACGCTCCACGCCATTTCGTCGTGGGGTGGTCGCCTTCGCTGAGTGTCTCCCTCGGCAAAGATGGTGGGCGGGAAAAATAATTTCGTTTCGCGCCATTTCGTCGCCGGGTGGTGAATGTCGCCGAGTGTCCCGCTCGGCAAAGATGGTGGCCGGGAAAAATAATTTCGTTCCGCGCCAAACCTTCGCCGAGTGGTGCATTTCGCCGAGTGTCCTGCTCGGCAAATATAACGACGCCTATAAATTGGCCACTCCTCTCAGACAGGTTACTCACTCACACAAAACATTCCAGCGTCACTCGGAGATGCATCTTTGGGCAACCAGCGGCAAGACGTTTCTGATGATCTGCGACCGTTCCAAACGGTTGCAGATCATCAGAGATGTCTTGCCGGACGGTTGTAGATCATCAGAGATGTCTTACCGCTGCTTGGATCGAAGTGGCGCTCAAACACAAAACATTCGGGTTCCCGTGTGTTTTGTTCCAACTTTTTCGAGCGCGTGTAAGACGTTGGAGTTTTCTTCTGAAGGATATATTTGCTATAATCTTCTTTTTATCCTTTTACCCATGTTCTTGTATATGTACTATTGATTCCCGAGCTCAGTCCCACACTGCATGTGATATCGCAGCCAGTGTGGGACTGTAGCTCGAGGAAATCGTATGTTTTGTTCATCGATGTGTTGTCTCGCACTCCCGCAATGGTCAAGCTGGAGGAGAAGTGGAGCGGGCGCACACTCATGGCGACGGTGGGAGGTAGCCGGCCACCGGTGTAGCCGGAGATAGTCGTGGGGGCGGTGGTGGTGCAGTGCTGTGTGAACCGCCGTGACGCCACGGTGGAGGTTTGCGCGCCACCATTTGACTTCTACGTGCGCTTTCGCTTGAGCGAGGACTACACTCGTGTCCTCCATGCCTCCCCGGCCTCGTCGTCAACGGCGAGACGCTCGCGATGAGCCACTGGCATCGTGGGCACGGAGGGCGGGCATCGGAGCTTCCGTACCTAACGAAGCTGAGGTTTGAGAGGTTCCCACGGTAGGTGTGGGAGCCCCAAGCCGTGAACCAGTTCATCAACTGTTGTAATTTTTTCTTTGTTTGTTAGTCAATTATGTTCTTTTGTTCCAAAATGTACTAGTGTTATTTGTTCATGTTAAATAAAATATGTCTTTAAGATAAAATATGTATGTGTTTTATAATTAAATTTATTCTCGTTAGCACATACCCTGTGTTCTTATCCACTCCACCGACAACCACCTACCACGCGTGTTTCACCGGTCGTCATGCAATTAATTAACAGAAAACAAAAAAGAAAACTCACATGTGATATAACCCATTTCTTCTAGGTGGAAACTCCCATTTCGGGTTCAACAGATGGAATCTTGTGATAACATGTGTTAGAGTGTGGTGGGAGGCTTGAAGATCCAACATGATACTCTGAGGTGTGACCGGCTTCACAAACCACACTTATCCCGCACGAAGGTTCTGCTTTTCTAGGTGGAAACTACCATTTTGGGTGCAACAGGTGGAACCATGTGAAAACATGGGGCCAAACTGGGTTCCAAATGCTCCTATGACCTATCCAAACACAACCAAGGAGAAAAGTCCTTGGAGCTACCCCTTTCGACGGCCGTGGAAGGGGTGGACGACACGGTTGACTTCCGGTCAACCGGGGGAGGGGGGTTTCGACGAAACCGGGGTCGCGGAGCGTCGGAACCACACCAAAAGCTAGGTGGTGCCATATCATATGTGTTACAGTGTGGTGGGAGGCTTGAAGATCCAACATGATACTCCGAGGTGTGACCGGCTTCACAAATCACACTTATCCCGCACGAAGGTTCTGCTCTTCTAGGTGGAAACTCCCATTTCGGGTGCAACGGGTGGAACCATGTGAAAACATGGGGCCAAACTGGGTGCCAAATGCTCCTATGACCTATCCAAACACAACCAAGGAGAAAAGTCCTTGGAGCTACCCCCTTTCGACGCCCGTGGAAGGGGTAGACGACACGGTTGACTTCCGGTCAACCGTGGGGGGGGGGGGGTTTGACGGAACCGGGGCTGCGGAGCGTCGGAACAACACCAAAACCTAGGTTGTGCCATATCATATGTGTTAGAGTGTGGTGGGAGGCTGGAAGATCCAACATGATACTCCGAGGTGTGACCGGCTTCACAAACCACAGTTATCCCGCACGAAGGTTCTACTCTTCTAGGTGGAAACTCCCATTTCGGGTGCAACGGGTGGAACCATGTGAAAACATGGGGCCAAACTGGGTGCCAAATGCTCCTATGACCTATCCAAACACAACCAAGGAGAAAAGTCCTTGGAGCTACCCCCTTTCGACGCCCGTGGAAGGGGTAGACGAGACGGTTGACTTCCGGTCAACCGTGGGGGGAGGGGGGTTTCGACGGAACCGGGGGCCGCGGAGCGTCGGAACCACACCAAAACCTAGGTGGTGTCCTAAGATATGTATAATAGTTTGGTCGTACACATTATAAAATGAAATTATAAAAAATAACCAACAAAAAGAGATTATTTAAAATAACATGATAAATTATAAGTGGGTCTTTGCCGAGTTGGACACTTGGCGAAGACGCCTACTCGGCAAAAAATAACGCGGGCATGGGGACTTAGTGAAAATTTGGCTGCCGAAATGCCAAAAATTTCCCATTTCGATCCCCATCCCCAACCCCCCCGCGCGCGCCCTCTGCCTTTTTTCGCCGCCGCCGCCGCCAGCCCGCCACCACCCCCCACCCACGCTGCCCCTGCCACCAGCTCCCTCTGCTGCCGCCGCCACCTCTCCCCGTCCGCCGCCACCCCCCACCGCCACGAATCCCAGGCCGCTGCCCTTCCCCCGCCGCCACGAGCCCGAACCCTACTCCGGCCTCCGCTGCACCCCCTCAGCCTCTTCTACTCCGGCTCGACGCGGCTCTGGCTCCGGCACCCTCGGCCTCCTCTACTCCGGCCTCCGCTGCACCCCCTCCATCGACCAAGGTAAGCATCAAGGCTACGGTTAGGGTTCGTTAAGGTTTTGGCTACGGCTAGGGTTAGGGTTAGTTTGGCTATGGCTACGGTTTTAGCTGATGGTTTCATCCCAATGCTGTTTAATTAAGGCTAATAAGATCAATTAGTCACGGTATAATTAAGACATATCATGTTAATGGTGAGATGATGTTATGCACAATTATAAAGATGTGTCGGTTTCATCTTTGTTGATAATAAGGTTAATATATAATTGAATTTATAGAAGACTATCGTTTATTGTGTGTTGGCTGAATATTTTTGTTTTCCCCGAGAAGATGTTTTTGGACTTTTGAACGCTTGTTGTATTACCATATGAACATTTTGATATTTTTTATGGTATAACAAAAAATAATTGTTAGAGAAGGGAATAAACGAAATCATATTGAATGTTAGGGAAACTATATAGAGATAGTTTTCATTTTGACTTGTCCTATCAATGTCTATCCTCGATTGCTTGCTCGATTATGGATTACTTGAGGTTATCTATTTGTTCTAAAATATTCGCATTCTCATTTGTTCTCAAATAGAGATAGTAAATCAATAAATTATTTTTGTGATAAATTTAAAGACACTAGTAACTTTAATCTCACCCGTCTATCTATTTGTTCTACATTCTCATTTACATGCATCGTTGTACCATATTAGGATGATTCTCCCGTCAATACCAACAACTTCTTTTTCCCTAACAATTTGTGATCCCACCGTTGGTAACATGCATGGTACATATAATTTCACAAAAAAACAACCGCCAACAACACTAATGAGACATGATGTAAAGTTCCAACAACCATCTAGGAGTGTAGGTATCTCTTTATGGAGTTCGAAGCTTAATTTGTTTTGTTGTATTAATATGAGTTTTGGCAATTTCTTCTTATGGGTTTTCTTTAAGCCTAATCAACACATTCTTTGTGATGACAGGTGATTGAGACATGGCAGGGCGGACTCACAAGCCGGGCGCCAAGGAGAAGCAGCTCGCGTCGAAGAAGAGTGTTGCCAAGGAGAAGGAGCTCCTCATCAACAAGCGGCCCCTCAGCCGGGTCGTCAAGGAGAAGCGGACTCACAAGGTGGGCAATGTGTCTAAACTATACGCGCAGGGTGCTGATGGGACTCCCGTGCTCATTGGAAGGAAGCGTGACCGGGCAGCTACGGAGGAGACTTCCGCACGGCGTGGTAGACCCACGGGATCCACCAAGGCGCCCCGGGGTAGGCGCCCTCCTGCTCGCTTGAGTAGTCCTCTGCCCTCGGTGTCGTCTTCTGAGTCAGAGGAGGGGGAGCAGCCCGAGGAGCCCTTGGTGGAGGAGGATGCGGGCTCTTTGCCTAGTGATGATGACTACCAGGACCGGCTCTCGGAGGTGTCAGAGGAGGAGGAGCAGCAGCGTGAGGAGAGTGAGGAGGATGAGGATGCCGTGGCGGATGAGGATCTCTTGACAGATCATCCACTAGACTTGATCGGTGTTGTGCGCGAGGGTAAGGTGTACTTGCGAGGGCCTTCGAGCTTTCCAGAACGCAAGTCACATGGCCTACTTGATGTCTCATCAGATGCGTAAGTGTTGGTTGAAAATGTTGTTACCTTCTACTTTAGTTACCTTTTCATCACAAGCATTCTGACTTATGTTTTCGGTATGTGCAGGTCATTCAAGTGGGTGGGCCCAAAGTGGGAGCGCTTACCTTCAGGCGTCCTTGGCCTTCTTATCAAGAGGCTTTACCCTGGCATTATCGCCTTGAAGAAGGATGGAGTCGCCACTGGTGAAAAGGTGCCCGCTTGGTCTTGGAACCACTTCACGATGGTGCCCGACTCCACCCACGGCCACCTCGGCATGCGGCTGATCACCGAGTTTGGGTTAGTAATTTATATAACTTTACTACCTTAATACCAAGAGTTTGGATTTCATCGTGCTAACCCCTTTGTCGTATGCTCAATGTTTGTAGGACTTTTTCACACTCGTCGATGGTGAAGGTAAAGCGGAGGCGGCTGAAAAGGTGCTGATTAAAATGGCGAAGAAGCTCATCCCCGACCAGCTTTACGAGGCCCGTATTGCGCTGTTGTCCAGTTCTATGCAGAGTATATGCACAGGACAATCACCAAAGAGGACGCTAGGCCCATACACATGTCGAGAGCCCAGTACTTGAAGGTAACCACATATATTTTCCTACTATTCTCCACATGACTTGATGAATAGTTCTACTCATATGGATCTTTCTTGTGTCAAATAGGTGATTCCTCAATGGCTAGCCGCCCATAAGCCTTGCTACAAGAAGATTGTAGACAAGTGGGTGTCAGGAGGGTTCCAGGTGCAAAACAAGTCGGCACGGGAGAAGCGGAAGATGGTAGGCGACCACGGAGTCCACCGTCAAGGCCCCCTCACACTCGACGGCCTCGTGGCACACAAGGTAAGAAATCATTTTTGTCCTTTCCATTCAAGTTTTTATTTCTGTCCCATAATATTTTTATTTTTTCTTTGACCTCAATTGTATGCTTCCTTTTGGTGTCAATTAATTGTAGGAGTTAAAGGAGGGAGTGAAAAAGACGAAGATGCAAGTGTTCGTTGAGACCCGGAGGCCAAAGAACCCGGATCCGGCTAAACCCTTGGAAGAGCAGTGGATCACCACCACCGCGAAGAATCAACACAAGAACTACTGCTCCAAGTTCAAGGAGGTCAACGGTGACGCGTCCGATCCTTTGACCTCTCCTTTCGACCCCAAGGTTGCTATGCTCGCGGGACAAGGCAAGCTGAATGGCCGGCCTTATATTGGCGGTGCTTCATTCGATTCATCGGGCATCCCATCACTTGCCGAGATTCGTGCTAGGCGTACGAGCTCAGCGCCCGAGATCGAGCGCCGCCCAAGGGTCGGACTTGATGCCATTGCTGCAATGGAGGTACACGTGTCGTTTTTCAACCATCTTTTCCACTATTGTACATGTTTGCATCGCCATGACCGCTTCTTTTACATGGTTGCAATCCTCTAGGCTGAAGTTGAGAGAAATAGGAATCTCGCGGCGGAGGCTACGGCGAGGGCGCAGGCTGCAGAGGAGAACAACAAGCAAATGCATTCACATATGTCAAGCCAACAAGCATGCCTCCAGGCCCTTATGTCGGTAAGTGCTTTAACTTTTTCTTTCAACTAAAGCATGTGCTTGAACTTTGCGAACTAACCCTCCTCTTCGGTTTGCAGAGGATGCCCGCGGATTCGTCGCTTCCTCCTTTACCTCCTCTTCCTCCACTAGTTGCCCCCCTACTCCTCTTGGTAAGTGCTCTTGGGACTAGATAATAATATGATTATGAACCATATGATACACTAGCTAGGCAATAATTCATCTTTTGTTTGCTTACTCGTCTAATGTGAATCTTCATAGGAGCATCGATCGGCTGGATCCCACACTCCCACGGATGGTCAACACGGAGGGAATGGTGGAGGTCAAGACGGAGGGAATGGTGGAGGTCAAGACGGAGGGAATGGTGGAGGCGGAGCTGCAAGCCCATCATCGGCGCCAACGGCCTCCAACAACCCCGAGCAACTCTAGGTAAGCTCAAGTCCCATGCCTCTCAAATAAATACGAACACATGCACATCATTTGCAAGAGGGTTACATCATTTCCAAGAGAGAACTACCTTGACAATTTTAAATTTCTTATCCTTGCGGAATGGCCTGTTGCTACACAGGTCTGAGCAGCGGCAACTCTTGGAACAACTCACCCCTGATAAATGACAGCCACATTGTAATATTAAGTAAATACAAGTATGGTTGTTCGGGTAAAAAACAATAATTGACAGCATTGACAGTACATGAATCTACGATGCAGTATTCAATTCAATATTCGATCCATTTTAATATAAAGCTATTGTTCACTGCAGGATACTGTGGTAGTATATTACATTTCTCCATTTTAATACAAAGCTATTGTTCACAGAAGAATTTACCATTTTTCTTGTTCTTGTTTTATTGATCGGAATGGATTTGAAACAGATTGATCTTTTGTCAATGGTATCAAAATAATTCTTTTGTATTTTCCGAGCAACAGGAGAGGGAATGAGGGATAGTACCTAGGATATAGTAGCAATTGTTCTTTATCCCTATAGTACTTGATGTAGAAACAGTAAAACAATTGTGAATTAACAGTGACATAACCTCATAACATAAACTAGATAATGAAATGTTAAATTCCTGGTGAGGTTCTATTTAGATCAAAGTAATTTTCAACCCAACTCCAACATTAACTAACTTTCATTGCCACACATCTTAACTAAATCAAACATTCCTTGATCACGGTGTCCGTTGTTTTGCCATGTAATCGAGATGAACTCCTAAACAGCAAATGTGAACTATCTCGCTCCTGACCCACAATCTCGCTTAGTATGGTCAGTACAATAGATGAATATCGAGGGAATTTAAGTACCCACGAAAGTGTATGCTTGCTCTTTTCCCAAATACATATCTACCCACATTTCCACACTCATGTCTTGAAACTAATGCTTAGAGTTTTCAAACTTGTAGGATTGCATCCACGAGGCCTTCGGTGACTACTAGACTTGTGGACTTGTGCTACTGGATGCATTTGTGAACTTTGAACTTGTTGGCTGGATGTATTTTGAACTTGTGTTGTGTGCTTAGAACTTGTGGACTCTATTTGGTGAACTTTTGGACAATGTGTGATATATTTTGTTATATGTGTCTCATTTTAATGTTCTGGGTGTGCTGGGAGTGATCCAGTGATATAATTGATATCTATATATGCATACTTTTTTTGCAAATGCAGGGATTCGTAAAAAGCAGGGAAAATTTGGACCAAATTGCATCTTCGCCGAGTAAAGCACTCGGCGAACACGCCGTCGCCGACACAGGCACTCGGCGAAGACGCGCCCCAGGTCCCATTTGGTCACCTGGGAAGACACTTCGCCGACAATTACTGGTTTGCCGAGCAGCACACTCGGCGAAGTGGTGCCAAATGGTCACCTGGGAACAAATTTCGCCGAGATGTACAGTTTTGCCGACACGTACACTCGGCGAAGGCGCGCCAAATGGTCACCCCGTGTGGTCCCTTCGCCGAGCCGTGCTGATGAACGGGCACTCGGCGAAACGTGCGTTCCCGGTGACGTCCGGCACTCGGCGACATAGACACCCGGAGAAGTTGGCCACAGCTCGGCGAAGCCTGGCACTCGGCGAAGGATATGCACGGCGAAGCTTGGCGCCGGCACTCGGCGAAGGGATGCCACGGCGAAGGGTCCACACGGCGAAGAAGTTCGCCGGCACCCGGTAGGAGGACACGTGGCGCCATCTGTGCGATCCTTCTTCGCCGAGAGCCTTCACCGCCGAACTCGGCGAAGGTCTGACACACGCCTGACGCCAATCTGACAAGGGAAGCTCCAGATCTTCTTTTCTTCGCCGGGTCAGGTAAAACGTCTCGGCGAAGCGTTCGCCGTGCATCCCGACAAAATGCACCCGGCGAAGCGGCGTCGCCGAGGCATACTGCGCCGAGTGGGCTCTGCCGAGTGCCATTCTCGGCGAAGTGTTCGCCGAGGCCAAATCCAACGTTCGCCGTGTGTATTGACCACCCGGCGGAGAGGCATTTTCTAGTAGTGTAGCCAGGGGCTCCGCCAGAAAAACTGCGTTGCCCATATAACCCATTCTCCCCCTCCCTGCAAAGCACACCTCATTGCTCACTCTCTCACTCGCACAAAAACACCCACCAGCACCAGCGTCTCGGCTCAGGAGAAGCAGAGATGGGCTCCACGGCCGCCGACATGGCCACGACCGCCGACGAGGAGGCGTGCATGTTCGCTCTCCAGCTCACCTCGGCGTCGATCCTCCCGATGACGCTGAAGAACGCCATCGAGCTCGGCCTCCTGGAGACCCGGTGGCCGCCGGCGGCAAGTCGCTGACCCCCTCCGAGGTTGCCGCCAAGCTCCCGTCCACGGCGAACCTGGAAGCGCCGGACATGGTGGACCGCATGCTCCGGCTTCTTGCCTCCTACAACGTGGTGTCGTGCGTGGTGGAGGAAGGCAAGGACGGCCGCCTCTCCCGCCGGTACGGCGCCGCGCCCGTCTGCAAGTTCCTCACCCCCAACGAGGACGGCGTCTCCATGGCCGCGTTCGCGCTCATGACCCAGGACAAGGTCCCCATGGAGAGCTGGTGAGTGAGTGGAGTTAATTACTTTAGATTGATCACTGCATCGTTCCTCTTCTTACCTTGCCCATTTTTCCTGTCGCTGGCGTGTGGTTCCACACATAGTACGGCATAACTGTCTTTCTTTGCCAAATTGAGCTTCACTAACAGGTAATAGCAGTTCTAAATTAGTACTACTGTACGAGCTAGAGAACCTCATCTATTCATTCATGTGTCAGTTAAATAGAAATATTTCAGGACATTGCGTTTGCCGTGTGCATTGTCGACAAAATGTCGAGCTGCTTTTAGAGGAAGAATTGGGCCACATGGTGACTTTTCCTGTCTTGATCCTAGGCATAATCACTCAAACAAAGATTTTTTTTCATATAGTTAGTCAACTAGCTAGACATCCTTTAAATCGATATGATGTAGTAGTACTTGCTTAGGAAGGTTCAGAGTTCGGTTCAGACAATCTTCAGTCCTTCGCTACTCTGAAAATTGCATCTGTTTGCCTGTCGCAGAAGACATATGGCAAGAAGAGGAAATGCTTAATCATTGCCTGCTAAAGCAGATCATACCGGTAGCATTAATTGGATGAAGTATTACTAGCATGCAAATGTTTTCATGGCAACCACTTCACACTATGTCCAGTTGTTGGAATAAAATGTGTTCTCCGAACGAATCTCAGGTACTATCTCAAGGACGCGGTCCTTGACGGCGGCATCCCGTTCAACAAGGCGTACGGCATGTCGGTGTTCGAATACCACGGCACAGACCCGCGCTTCAACCGCGTGTTCAACGAAGGGATGAAGAATCACTCCATCATCATCATCACCAAGAAGCTCCTCGAGCTCTACGATGGCTTCCAGGGCCTCGGCACCCTCATCGACGTCGGCGGCGGCGTCGGCGCCACCGTGGCCGCCATCACCGCGCACTACCCCACCATCAAGGGGGTCAACTTCGACCTCCCCCACGTCATCTCCGAGGCGCCGCCGTTCCCGGGCGTCACCCACGTCGGAGGCGACATGTTCAAGAAGGTGCCCTCGGGCGACGCCATCCTGATGAAGTGGATCCTCCACGACTGGAGCGACGAGCACTGCGCGACGCTGCTCAAGAACTGCTACGACGCGCTGCCGGCGCACGGCAAGGTGGTGCTGGTGGAGTGCATCCTGCCGGTGAACCCGGACGCAACGCCCAAGCGCAGGGGGTGTTCCACGTCGACATGATCATGCTCGCGCACCACTCCGGCGGCAGGGAGAGGTACGAGCGGGAGTTCCAGGCGCTCGCCAAGGGAGCCGGGTTCGCCGGCGTCAAGTCCACATACATCTACGCTAACGCGTATGCCATCGAGTTCACCAAGTAGATGAGATCCAACGATTCAGCCTCCAGGCAACGTCCACCAATTTGAGAACGATCGACTTCGATCTTGCTGGCAGCTGCTGCTCTTGCATCGATCTGCATATGTACTTCTGCTTGGATTTTCCTCTGTTTTCCATAATGTTCTCATGCTCTAAATCCATTTTGAATTCTAATGCTTGTGTCGTCGATCTGTTCGAAATGTACCATTAATAATGCGGCTCTGAAAGGTTGCATATGTTATATATATGATGTAATGACATGATTTCTCTCCTTTGTTGAATATACGAGTAAAGTGAAGTGCCATTGATCTTCCTCCCCAAAAAATATTCCTACAACGCTCTAGTGCTTGTAGTCGTCGCTAAGTGGTCTACGGATCTGGATGTATTTTTTGTTGCTTCTGGTGTTCTTTGTACCGCCATGACAGTTGATGAATAGATCGGAAGTTTCTCGCAAAAAAAAAGTTGTTCTATGTCTTAGTTAAGTCCTCTTAGCAAAACCGTTATGTTATTCCAAGTATACGAATAATGGTGTGTGGCAATAATTATTACATAGCAAGTACTTGTCCGATAAGACGTTGGCGCAAGTTCAGGCAAACCAACTGATTCTCCATTTTGGAAAGATCTTATGAGGGTAAAAGATTTGTTCTTTAACCAGGGCTCTTTCAAACTTGGGGATGGGAAGACCGCCAGGTTCTGGGAAGATACTTGGCTGGAAGACACACCTCTCCAACACCAATACCCCTCGCTGTACAACATTGTGCAACGGAAAAACGTTTCTGTACATAATGTTCTAGCAAGTCACCCACTGAATATTAGTTTAAGGAGGGCTTTAGTGGGGGATAAATGGACCTCGTGGGATCACCTCTGTCATAGGTTGATGGAGGTGGAACTTTCGGATGTGCCAGACTCGTTTGTTTGGAAGCTTACGAATAATGGTGTGTTTTCTGTTAAGTCTATGTACGGAGATCTGATGAATGGACACACTAGGTATCTCCGCAAATATCTTTGGAAGCTAAAAATTCCGCTTAAGATTAAAATTTTTTGTGGTTCCTTAGTAGAAAGATGCTATCACAAAGGATAACCTGGCTAAACGACGGTGGCAAGGGTGTAAGAAATGCGTCTTTTGTGACTCGGATGAGACCGTTGAGCATTTGTTCATCTCTTGCCCTTTTGCTCGTATTATTTGGCGTATAGTGTTCAGTACCTATAATATTCCTCCACCAGCCAATATAAATAATATTTTTGGTAATTGGTTGAATGGTATCGATAATAAGATAAGGCTAGAATTCGTATTGGGGTTTCAGCCTTATGTTGGTCGATTTGGAACTGCCGAATAACATGGTTTTTAACAGAACTAGGAACTTTCATGTCTTGCAGGTTATCCATATGGCGACGCACTGGATTCAGCTATGGACTTTCCTCCTCCCACCGGATCAGCGGGAGCTTATGGCTTCAAGATGTACATGGCTCCTAACGGTCGCTCAGGACATCTTCTGCCGGGTGGGTGGCAGCACATTAGTGGCCCTCGCAATGCGAGGGCATTGTCTTTAGTATGTTGAAGGCTCCAAGGAATTAAATTGTGTTTTCATCGATATCACATTATGTACTAAGAACTAATATGGCTCTACCACCACAAATTTAAATATGACAATATGCAGATAGGTAGTATCTTCAAACAACATTAATTTCTAGGCCATGGATTATTACGTCATTTCTATAAACACCCATATATTTTATTTGTGCGATACTATATTAGTAAACATAACTGTATTTTCTATATGATGTTAGATTAGTAGGCGAGGTTAATGTCGGTATTATATATATAGTTACAAAAGTTTTTGTATTTTGTTGAATAACAATAAGAGTTTCGAGTGCATCGACTTTAGTACGTTCAAAGTTTCCCAAGAAGAAATAGTACGGCTCTAACACCAACAAAAATGATATAGTAAATAGTATATATAAATATGTCGCCAATATCTTTAATTTCTAGGCCACATATTATTTTGATTTGGGGTATACTCAATATTCAACATTCATATGCTCTTTTATGTTTTGAAATGATAATTAGAAATGTACATATCTTAGAGAACTAATGTGTGGTTGTATGGCTAGAAGGGAGTTTGTATCTCTAGTCACCATATGTCAACACCCTCGATAATAATGAACATGTAACAACTGTGAGATTCATTAGGATTCCACGTCAGACCTATATTTTCAGTGATCGTTGTCGGTTCTAGGTCCACATATTATTTGATCCCTACTTCGTGCATGTCTCTATTTTTTAATATTAACTTTTAAATAATTTATCTGTATTGGTGGTGATACTTATGAATATATATTACTTAGGGTCTACAAATTGTATTAAAAAAGATCCAACAAATGGACAATCGGAAGGCTGGCGGTTTTATAGGAATTTGTATTATCTCTCTGTTTTTCAAGTTTTATTATGATTTTATCATACAATAAATTATTTTGATAATAACCTGATAATTTCTGGTGTTAGCTATTTTATCAATGTGATGTGCACATATGGTCTAGATGCTTAGAGTTAACAAAATAGACAATCAAGAACCATGTTTTTATAATTAAACTGAAATTCATGAAGACTGTGTGTTTCTTATGTCGGCGTGGAACTTTTAAACTCTTAGTCTCATCACAGTAAGATGTGCAGCCTTCACAAGAAAGTTTTTCAAGAGTTGATTTTCAAACCATTCATATACTCTTCTGTGTTTTAAACTCGAAATTAGAAATGTAGATGTCTTAGAGAACTAATGTATGGTTTTATGGCTAGAAGGGAGCTTGTATCTCTAATCACCACATGTCAACACCCTCGATAATAATAAACACATGACAACTATGAGATTCATTAGGATTCCACGCCAGACCTATATTTTCCGTGATCGCTGTCGTTTCTAGGTCCACATATTATTTGATCCCTACTTTGTGCATGTCTCTATTTTTTAATAATAATTTTTTAAATATTTTCTCTTGATAATGTGTTGGTGGTGATACTTATGAATATATATCACTTAGGGTCTACAAATTGTATAAAAAAGATCCAACAAATCGACAATCGGAAGGCTGGCGGTTTTATAGGAATTTCTATTATCTCTCTGTTTTTTTAAGTTTTACTATGATTTTATCATACAATAAATTATTTTGAGAATAACCTAATTATTTCTGGTGTTAGCCGTTTTATCAATGTGATGTGCCCATATGGTCTAGATGCTTAGAGTTAACAAAATAGACAATCGGGAACCATGCTTTTATAATTAAACTGAAATTCGTGAAAACTGTGTGTTTCTTATCACTACGGGAAAATCCCTCTCTGCCGAGTGGTCTCGGCTTTGCCGAGTGCAAAATGTCGGGCTGACTCGGCGAAGAGCGTCTAAGCCGTCACCGCGCAGACGACACTCGGCGAAGCCGAGACCACTCGGCAAATACAACGTTCGCCGGCACTGCGTGGATAAAGACCTCGGCGAAGACCGTTTTCTCGCGAAGAACACAGAAAACACTCGGCAATACTGAGATCTCGGCGAAACGGATGACCACGTGGCGCTTGCCATTGGGTCCCACATTTCCGCGGCGATGCGTGAATTTCGCCGAGTGCCGCACCCGGCAAAGATGGGATGCCTTTTCTTCGCCGAGAGCCACCCTCGGTAACGTGTGCGCGGAAACTTTTGATATTTGCCGCCTTTTCCGTAAACAGTTCGCCGAGTGTGTCGGTGGACGCACTCGGCGAAGAACTGGCGCGGATAAAATTTGGATTGCTGCGCAAACTTAATCCTCTTTGCCGAGTTTGTCAGTGGACGGCACTCGACAAAGGAATGGGCGGGAAGGAAAATTTCGTTCCGCCCATTTCTTCGCCGGGTGTTGGGCGTCGCCGAGAACCGCTCTCGGCAAAATAGGTGGGCGGGAGATAAAATTTCAGTACGCGCCAATTCTTCGCCGAGCAGCCATCTTCGCCGAGGGCCGTGCTCGGCGAAATTAGGGTTTTCCCGCTCTTTCCCCTCTCCTGCGTCTGGTGTTTTGGCGCCAGTTTCTCAGCCCTAACGACGCCTATAAATACTCCACCTCTCAGACAGGTTACTCACTCATTCTAGCTTGTGCTCAAACACAAAACATTCGGATTCCCCAGCTATGTCCTACAGTGAATGCAACGACATTCGACCGTGAATCACTGTAGGGCTATAGCTGGGGAAACCGTGTGTTTTTTTCCAGCTATATTTAGGTATTCAACACAAGTTGTTTTTCAGATTAATTCGTGTCGTCCAACACAAATCATCCGGATTCCCGAGCTCAGTCCCACACTGCATGTGATATCGCAGCCAGTGTGGGACTGTAGCTCGGGGAAACCGTATGATTTGTTCATCGATGTGTTTAGTCGCAAAGTATTTTATCTTGTTTATTACACGACCTGCAAACACAGGATGAGACATGCTTAGAGGGGGATTACGCTTGCCTCTTTCAGAGGGCTGGTAACACTGATGGTCAGGGTACTGTGGTGAAACCCCGACTCCTCGATCTATCGATGCATAAAACACCGGAAAGCAACAATCAATAAACACGCAAGCATGACAAGTGCAATGCACAATCATATGATGACATGACATTTGATATGCACTGCAATTTGTTGTAAAACTCACTAACAATTTAAATGGGGTGCAAAAATATATTTCTTGCAACAAAAGAATTATAACCCCATATTTTTCTTAATGAAAGTAGCAACCACACTTTTTATACAGTACTGAAATATGGCGCAAACATGCATGAATTTGGTACTGAAGTGTAGATCTTATTTTTCTAAGAATTTTGACATAAAGAACACATTTTTCTGATAAACCAATAAAAAGTTATTGATTTTACAAATTCAAATTAATTCTGCCATTTTAATCCGTTTTTAAAGACAGCAAGATAAAATAATTTGTTGAACATGAATTTGATGTCAAACGACAGTGTTTACTCTCCTGAACATTTAGAGACCAAGTTTGCATTTTTCTGAGCAATATTTAAAAAGTTATGAATTTCCCAAAATTGAATATTTCACGATGAATTTGTATTTCAAAAAATTCATAATTTAAAATATTCATTTGCATGGATGAGTTATACTTTTGGGTAGGTTTATTGTTATGAGCATTTTGATACCTCATTTGCAATTTTTGGATAATTATACCAAGAGTTATGAATTTTACAAGTTTAACTCTTTTTCTGCCAATTTTGGAAAAGGTAAAATTTCTGACATTTGGGCCCACTGTCATAGTTATTAATAAGAGAAACATTTTATGAAATGATTAAAATTCTGACATAGTCCCACATGTCATAGTTTTAACATTTACAGAAATGATTTAACAAAAGGTGAAAGCCCTGACAGTTGGGCCCCTTGATGACGTCACGATGACGTCATCACTGGCCGGAGCGGCTCTGCTCCGCACGGAATCGACGATTCATCGCGAATTGGAGTGTGGGAGTAGGCGCATTGGACTCAGCGTGCAACGGGGAACCTGGAACGGGCGTCGCCGCTATGTATCGGTCACCGGAGACGGCCCGACGACGGCGAGTGGCGGTCGGAGACAGACTACGGCGCGGCGACAAATTAGTGCACGAGGGAGAGGAGGAAGCGGTCCAGAAGGACCAGAGGCTCACCATGGCGACGATTCCGAGCTCGGACGTTGAGGAGGAGGTCGAGGGCGTGGAGGCGATGGAATTGACGGCGGCAACGTCCGTCGGTGTCGAGGAAGATGACGTCCGCGCGGCCAACTTCGGGCGTCCCAGCTCGCGCGAGTCGACGGGAGGAACAGGGCGTCAGTGCGGAGCTTCTCAACCTATTCGATCTGCTCGAGGTGGTCCGAGACGGCGGGTCCAAGCAGCCCCCACCGCAGATTTGAATTTTTCTTTTTCTGAAATTAAACACCAGTGAGTTTCCTCAAATTAATTGCGGCCCTTAGAAGTTTTCAAAAATCCTGAAGCTCTCCTAATTTTCCAGGTCATTTGGAATTCATTTTATAGGAAAAATAAAATAAGAAATGCACACAGCCATTTTTGAGTTTCTCACAATTTATTTTATTTTACAAATCCAAATCTTTTGCAAAAAAAATTATATTTGAAACCTTGGAGCTTCCTTGACAAATATAAGATCTCCAATAATTTTTATTTGTCACAAACTTTCTCAAAACATTAAAAATGCTTTGAAGCCCTTTTTGGCATTTGATTTTAATTGTTGCCAAATTAATTGTTTTAAGTTTTGCAATTTAAAATGGAGGCCATGATGCATGAGAAAAGCAAAAGTGGAGATTTTGTTCCCAAATTTCAGTTCACAAACTTGGGGCTGTTACACACTATCACCTTGGTACTAAGGAAATTATACTAAACATGCATCAAGTAATCTCATGATTCCATTATTCAATCCAAACTTAGAACAAACTCATGATCATTGTCGTCCTAATCTATTATCCACCCCAATATAGGCCTCCGGAAATTATACTACACACCAATCAACTAAGCAAGATCAAATCCAATAGATATATAAAACCATGGTAAAAGCATGTAGCAATGATATAAGAGTAGCATGAAATAATCAAAAATTATAGATATATTTTGGACGTATCAAGTGCCCTCTCACATGGAACTCCACTAACCTTTAAACTTATTATAAAAATTACTTTCAAAAATAAATTGAATTTTTTTGTTGTCCTTCCTTGTTGGCATGCCAAACAATAGTTTTAATGGAGTTTTCAACTTTTTATCACAAAAAAATGTTTTTTCATTTTGTGAGTGCCAAAAATGGTTTTTTGTGAAGTGCAAAAATATGATGCAAAATGGCACTTCTCCAATTTTGACACCAATTTCCAAGTATTAAGAATTTTCTCTCTTTTTACCTAATTTGTCCCAATCAAATGAATTTTAGCTGATTTTCTGGAAGTAATTCAAATTTGAACTACAAATATGCTCTGTTTGGTCCTAAAAATTGCCAAAAATGATTTAGAGTATTCAAGTATGATTCATGCAATAGGCATAGAGGGTGTTAAAATATGCAGGCCCTAGATATGAATAGTTCCACCAATGATTTTGTCACTGTTTTGAAAAATATCAAAGAAAATGTAAAAAAATGCTACTTTGGCATGGAGTCCTTTTAGGTGTTCTAATTGGTAGGAAAAATGATAAGTATGAATTTTTAAATAATTTGTAAAAAACGTTCATAAAATGGATTATCATTTCTCCATATTCATGACTTCTGAGCCAAATGACTAAGGACATTACCATATCCATGGCAAAGGTCATGATAATGTGACCTTATTTGACACAAAGAAGCATCTTATCATGCCAAACAATAGTGCCACAGGGAGTTTCGTACTTTCAGTTACAAAAAAATTATTTTTTTATTTCTAAGTACAAAAATTGGTTTTTTTGTGAAGCAAAGCAAAGAATATGGTGCAAACGGCACCTCTCTAATTTTTACACAAATTAGACCATATTGGATGGGCAATTCTAAAGTATTAATGATTTCGCGCTTCCTAGCTACTTTCGCTTATCTAAGCATGTTGGCGGACGTCCGCCCGCTTAGCTGTCCGCGACCGTGTTCAACACCTAGCGGTCTCACGTATGTACCTAGCGCTGGATTTAATTAAGCGAGTCACATACGTACATACATTTACATATGTGGATGAAGGCATGGAGCGGACGCGGACCGTCCGACACGTCGGCGGCCCGTCCGCCTATCTAAATGAGTTTCAGAAAGTAATTCAAATTTAAACTACAGGTATGCTCTAGTTTGATGCTAAAAGTTGTCAAAACTCATTTTAAGGTACTCAAGTATAATTATATGCAATAGTCACAAAGTGTGTTGAAAGATTAATGCCCTATTTATGAATAGTTTCGCTCACAATTTTGATCCTGTTTTAAAGCAAAATCAAAGAAAATGACAAAAATGTAAAAAATTCAATACATTTGGCATGTAGTCCTTCTATGTGTACTAATTGCTAGGAAAATGATAAGCAAAGAGTATTTCATAATTTGTAAAAAAACTTCACAAAGGGAACAATCATGAATTTCGAGCCAACTGACTAAGATCATGACCATATCCATGGCATAGTTCACGATAATGTGACAATATATGACACAAAGGAGCATCTTGTCATGCCAAACAATAGTATCAAAAAGAGTTTCCAACTTTTAGTTACAATTTTTTATTTTCTAAGTGCTAAAATAGGTTTTTTTAAGGAAGTGTCAAAATATATCGTGCAAAATGGCACCTCTCCAATTCTCACACAAATTAGACTGTATTGTATATTACAGAGTTTTTTTTAAATGCTCACATAAGCATATCAACAAAACTGTTTCGTTCAGATTCTTATCGTTTCACCTTACGGTTTATTCCGTGGTGCTGATCACTTGTGAAGGCGCATGTGAGTAATTTACGAAAACGGTATACGTCCTGCGGTGGATCGACCTTCTGTGCCAGTGTGTGCATGGTGGTGGTATATGTTTGTCTTTCAAGTGATACAAAAATACCTTAAGTAAAATGAGATTAGAAAGTGGAATTGTCAAGTTTCATGTAGCAATCACTAGAGCAAAAAGTCCAAACTGACGAAAAGAACATAGGTCATCCACATATACTATAACACGCCCTCTCAAGTGTGACTCGGTGATACCTACACGTGAAAGAAGAATCACATGTCTCATACCATGCCAAATTTTATGGACCAACAAGTAGAACCAAGATTACTAAGTGATGAAAACAAATTAAACAATCGATGTATACTGTATAGGGAATAAACTCACCATGTCCCCAAGAATAATTCGACATTGTGCCTGGGCCGAGATGCCTTCAATCACATGTGGGAGGTCAAGAACTGAAACACTTGACATGTGGGATGGCCTTGGCAACGTCCCTCGCGGCCTCGCCATCGTAGCGGTCCACCCAGTGACGTCGGCCAGAAGGTCTGCGAGGTATCGGCTGTCGGCAGCCATTGCCTCGTTGAATACCGAGTTAAACTACATGTGTTAATCACATACATTGCGGTCGCGGACAGGCACTGGATTAGCCTACTACATGTGTTAATCACATGATTGGTAAGGAGGAGCTGACTTGTCGTACGCAGTGTCTACCTCAACCATACTTAATATATTTCTGCGGACAATATCCTTTCCGGTTATTCGCAAAAAATATATTAGATTCTCCTTTGTTAGTACCACACCCCAGCTTAATTAGGTACGAAAGGAAACTTTTCGAGTTTCCAACTAAAGGTGTCATCAGCCGCTGACAATTGAACTCGAAAAGTTATGGGCATTTTTGGTCTTAGGTTAGGTGGTTCCCAGACTAGATATCCTAACTTTTTGGGTGTAAACTAGCGTTTGGTGACTAGCTAGAAAAAGCTAGCTGAGCAAGGAGAAACGCTCATGGAAATCAAGGCAATTTTCTAAGCTCTGACCATCTCAAGGGTTGCAGCGGAGTGAAGACCCAGTGCTGGGAAAAACTTCGCTACGCAACAACAATGTTGCCTGCTGATCTCATGTCACGCTGGTTCAGGTCCTTTTGACAAAAAAGTAGTGGGATTGGCTAGTTGATCGGTTATCAGGTCCTTGACTGATGTGAGTAGGTGGCGACTTAGCATCAACGAGATACTCATACTGGCCTCATGCGCAACAATTATCAGGCCTTATTTGAAAGACTTGACCTCAAGGCTGGTTATTAACAATAACCGAGCAACTAGCCAATCCCACTCTACTTTTTTGTCACAAGGACCTGAACCAGCGTGACATGAGATCAGCAGGCAACATTGTTGTTTCGTAGCGAAGTTTTTCCCAGCACTGGGTCTTCACTCCGCTGCAACCCTTGAGATGGTCAGAGCTTAGAAAATTGCCTTGACTTCCATGAGCGTTTATCCTTGCTCAGCTAGCTTTTTCTAGTCACCAAAGGCTAGTTTACACCAAAGTTAGGATATCTAGTCTGGGAACCACCTAACCTAAGACCAAAAATGCCCATAATTTATAATCCTACAGTGCCTTCATTTGAACCGCTTCCTATAGTCGATTATCTCATGTGAAGACAAAGATCCCTGTGCCTTTAAAATTCACGGCGGTGCCTTTATCGACGAAGACTGTATGTCAGTTCATTTGTAATTAGCCTCTTGACTGATGTGAGTAGGTGGCGAGTTAGCATCAGCGAGATACTCATACTGGCCTCATGCGCAACAATTATCAGGCCTTATTTGAAAGACTTGACCTCAAGGCTGGTTATTAACAATTTCCATTTTCAATAGATGCATCTTTCAGTGCTACTCATCCTTTGAATTAATGGCAGGCCTTATTAGAAAGATGTGTACTTTATTTCGAACATCTTAAACAACGACCTCTGTCATATTTTATGTTTAACAGAGTAGTATATTTACCACAAAATTACATTATAACTTAATATATGAAAGCAAATGATCAAAATATAAATCATACACATTCTTCAAATATATAAAATTTGAATTGAAGGCACGTACTAAACAATAATCTAGCTGTTAGTATCCTTTGTTTGAACCGCTTCCTATAGTCGATTATCTCATGTGAAGACTAAGATCCCTTGTGCCTTTAAAATTCACGACTGTGGTTTTATCGAAGAAGACTGTATGTAAGTCCATTTGTAATTAGCCTCTTGACTAATGTGAGTAGGTGGCGAGTTTGTCTTCTCGTCGGCTGTTTCAAGTATGAAAGTTAGCATCAGCTAGATACTCATATTGGCTTCATGTGCAACAATTGTCAGGCCTTATCTGAAAATCTGACCTCAGGGCTGGTTATTAACAATTTACATTTTTAATAGATGCATCTTTAGTGCTACTGATCCTTTGAATTTATGAGGCCTTATTTGAAAGATGTGTACTTTATTTCTCATGTGAACACTAAGATCACACGTGCCTTTAAAATTCACGGTTGTGCCTTTATAAACGAAAACTGTATGTGTAAGTCCATTTGTAATTATCCTTTTGACTAATATGAGTAGGTTGCGAGTGTGACTTCTCGTTGGCTGTTTCAAGTATGAAAGTTAGAATCAGCTAGATACTCATACTGGCCTCATGTGCAACAATTATCAGCATTATTTGAAAGACTTGACCTCAGGGCTGGTAATTTACAATTCCCATTTTCAATAGATGCATCTTTCAGTGCTACTCATCCTTTGAATTTATTGCAGACCTTATTTGAAAGATGTGTACTTTATTTCGAACATCTTAATTAAACCTCCACCTCTGTAATATTTTATGTCTGATAGAGTAGTATTTTACCACAAAATTACGTTATAATTTAATATATGAAAGCAAGTGATCAAAATATAAAGCACACCCATTCTTAGAATAATTAAAATTTGATTTGGAGGCACGTACTAAACAATAATATAGCTTTAGTATCTTTTTATCTAATAATTTTTGGAAAGACATATGGGCCCAACGTGGTACGTGTTGTAATTGGAATAGGTGTGTCATGTTTGTTACGTAAATCTCATGGTTCTATTTAAAATCCTAGCCACTAATTTTAGATCCAACCATCTAAATCATTTAAATGATGTGGCTTAATATGGTGGCTCTATTAGACATCCCACTACAGGAATGGCCACCTGTGCCGACGGCCGAAGCCCGTCGGCACAGGTCCAAAAGCCGTCGGCACACCCCTATGCCGACGGCCACCGTTGGCACAGCGTGGTCGGCATAGGGCATTGTAGGCACAAGCCACCTGGCCGTCGGCACAGGCATAAACCGTCGGCACAGCTTTTGCCGACGGCAGAAACGCACCGTCGGCACCTTGTTGTCGGCACAGCGGCGCGTGGGGCCCACACTGGCCGGGCCAGGGGTAGGGGTCTATGCCGACGGCCAAACCGTCGGCACAGACCTGCCACGTGGAGGCAACTGGGCGCTCCTGGGATGAGCCTGTGCCGACGGCGCCGTCGGCACAGGTGTGTCCCAGAATTTTTTTTATCCAGCAGCTCGTTTTTTGCAGCAAAAATAGCAGAAAAAATAATAAAAAAATCACGACAAATTCACAACAAACAAGATCACACAGTGGCTCCATCTATTGATCACAATGGATGACAAAATGTATATCATCAAGTACATACACATAGGACCATCATCAAGTATATCATCAAGTCTAGACGCCCAAAATCCCTACATCTATTGCGGCGGCGGCGACGACGACGGGGTGAGTCCCATATCTCCCCGGCTGATAAGGGGTGAGCGTCGGATCACCGCAGCAGAAGCACCGGAAGTAGGCGAATCGCCGGAAGCACGAGGAGAAGCTGAAGCACCGGGAGAAGGACCATCGCTATGTATCGGTGTGGTGCGATGCGAACCCGTCGAGGAACTAGGAGAAGCAGAAGGATCAACGTGTGGGTTCTCCGACGAGCCTCCCGTTTCCTACATGTTTGAGCAAGAGTTAGCAACTGCGAGGCAAAGGAAAGCAGCAACCAGTGGTTTGGGATCAAACTTATCGGGGTTCTTTTGTAGAAGGAGAGAGCGAACACGTCCCTCGATGGCATACGTGGAGTCGGACCCGGCTCCGGAGGCTCCTCCATAGGAGGGGCTACCCGCACTCCAGTGGTGAAAAAGTTCAGCACCGACTGCAAGATAGTTCAGATGTCAGGTGTTGCAAAAATGAAGGTGCAAACTAGGGAAGTGGGACTTGTCATATTTGACAAAAGTAAAGGTTAAAACTTACAGCTCGGAACAACTTTTGATACTCGGTCCAAGGCTTATTCTCCTCCTCCCACTTGGCAAAGGCCACCTCATATTGCGCATGAGCGGCAGCGTAGGCTTCCTCAAAATCGGGCTACAATTTCGAAAATAATGAATCTCGTCAACTTAGCCATGCAAGAACGAATGTCGGAAAGAGGATGCAAAAAAACTTACATCGATGGAAGTGGATCGACGAGGCTGTGGACGAGGCGGGATCAGTGGGCTGTTGTCAGGGAGAGTAGCTTTTGCCTGCGTGAAGGTCATGGCAGGCCTAACCACCTTATTAAGAGTGCGATTACGGCCATGCGGCCTTCCGTGCCCCGAGAGGACCACCGCCCTGCATCGCGAAAAGAATTGTTATTCATACCAAGTAGAAACATGCGGTGAAAATAAATGCACGTTGTTCCATGTATATATATACCGACCTCTCGTCGACCTCCTCGCTCAAGGGGTCATCCACCCATGGGTTCAAACCCATGAACGTCGTGCAGTAGCTGTCCACGGCCTCCTCGGATCCGCCGTAGTACTCAGGAAGCTGTGGCTGAGGCTTCTTGAGATCGGGCTTCTTTTCCCTCATCTTCTTCCACGCACGCAGGTGGGAGCTTACCGTCCCAGTATCGGCGTCCTGCATCACGAAAAGAAATGTTATTCATACCAAGTAGAAACATGCGGTAAAAATAAATGCACGTCGTTCCATGTAAATATATACCATCTTATCCTTAAAGAGGAAGTGGTTGCGATTTCCCGCACTGTGTGTTCCCTCGGAGCCTCGGTTTGCCTTGTTCCGCTGGCTCACGGCGCTGAAATCCTCGTCTTCCCCGACCCACCTCCTAACCAACGCATCCCATGCGTCTTCTTTGCGGTCGGCCCAGTCGGGCATAACCTGAAAATGCAATTCAAGAAGATCTAAGTGCAATGGCAACTTAGCAGCAATATAGAAGTTTTGGTCCTCACAATTAGATCTAAGTGCAATGTCCATGTCCATGAACTGCACAATAAGTAAACATTAGTACATATGCCAAATTGTGAGGACCAAAATGAAATTTCATGTTCAAAATTACAAAACTAGTACACTTACTCAACGCCATGAGGCTCAATGAGGGTTTTCGCCTCCTCGGTCTTAGGCCAGTATTTTTCCTCGGGGACTCCTGCCTCGCCACGCATCTTCTTCCGCTTCGGCGCCGCCTCCACCTCCACCTCCACCTCGTCCTCCACCTCTAGCTCTAGCTGGTTCTGGGAAGCCACGTCGCCTGAAGCGGAGGGCAACTCGGAATCCACGTCGCCAGAACCGGAGGGTGGTTGCTCCACGTCTCCTCCACCTCGCCCTCCACCTCGTCCTCCACCTCATGCACCCTCGTTCGCGGCGTAACGCGAAGTGGTAGGTCATCCACTCCGTGTAAGGTTAGACTTCTGTGCCTTCAGCGTACTAAGCAAGGTAGCTGCGCTTTCCTTGCCCTGACTCATATTGTTCAATCAACTGCATTGAGAAACAATAAATATTAGCACACAAGTATGACAACATTAATATTGAAGCAATATAAGCAATATAAGGTAGCTGCCCTTTCCTTGCGAAACTAATGTGTTGTTATATTGCAGCACAATAACCATTAAATTTCAGATAAAATAACAGTATGCGAAACTAATGTGTTGTTATATTGCAGCACAATAATATTGTGTAAAAATATACAACACCATGAGATATAGATTTTAACAAGTGGTGGAAATTTTGAGAACAACACAGTGGTCAGCTGTGGCAATCAAGTTCACATCTTTATTTTAGAAAATTTTAGAACCAGCACCATGAGATATAGATTTTAGATTCATGGAATGGATCCGGACAACCTGTGCTAGAAGCCAATGAATCAATAAATATAACACTAACTAATTGTCTTCTAACAGTATAATAGAGTTCATCAAATTGTGAAAAGTTTAACTACGTTTTATACCATGAAGTAACCTTTAGGAAAAGGATCATCATATACAAAACAAAAATTGGAAGTTATAGAAAGGAAGATTTACAGTAGCTGGCATAACTGTCATTTTCGAACTATAAGTACAGCTGAAGCATACATTGAAGTGTGCAGCCTAGTTACTTTGGTTTTTTGCATCATGGTGAATTAGACAAACAGTCCAAATCTGCAGTACCGAGCCACGAAAAAACGATCTCTTATCTAAACACTATTAAAAACACATGTGGATAAAATGGAGATAAAAAGGGGACTACCTTCTCTGTTGTGAGGAGCTGCCGGCGAGCAGTAGGTCAGCCGGAGGTGCAGGTCGCGGGAGAGTGGGTCGCGAGCAGCAGGGTCAGCCAGAGATGGGTGGGCGGCGCTAGGGCTAGGAGCGGTCCGAGAGGGAAGGCACTAGGGCGAGGGGCGGGTGGGCGGCGCTAGGGCTAGGAGCTAGGGCGTGGCAGTGGCAGTGGAGGTCTGGAGGAGCAGGTCCGGCCGTCCGCCGTCGGGGTCTGGCCGCGCCGCCGCGGTGGAGGGGGAATGCGGGAGGGTCTGGCCGCGCCGCCGCGGTGGAGGGGGGATGCGGTGGAGGGAGGAGGAGGTGGAATGGCGAGATGCGGTGGAGGGAGGAGGAGGTGGACGCCGGCGAGCGCCGCCGCGGTGGAGGGGGGAGGGTCGCCGGTGGTGCGGTGGAGGGGGAGGGTCGCCGGTGGTGCGCTGGAGCAAGCGGGCGCTCGATTTGGATTTGGATTTGTGATTTCGATTTCGTTTCGGCCGGGGCGTGCCCTGTCTAAAAGAGACAGAACCTATGCCGACGGCTTTGCCGTCGGCATAGCCTTTTCCTTTTTTTTTAATTCCATTTTAAAAAGAGACAGCACCTTTTTGTGAAGCAGCACCCACAAATATGTTGCAAAAATTGGGACATGCATTTATTGAGTACACTAGACCATGTTATATTCACAAATAACCAAAGTGTTGGCTGTGAAAAGGTTTGCATGCTCCTCTTTTGAAAATGACAAATTCCTGCCGATTCAGTTGGAAACGGGTAAAATTTGAACTGCATGTGCATCGTAGTTTAGTCATGATTTTTGGGAAAAATCATTTTTAGGTACACAACTACCTATTTCATCAGAGATATACGAAGAGTTTCTCAATATTCAACCCCTAGCTACGAACGGTCGTGCCCGCCGTCTTGATTTCTTCCTGAAACCGGCATAGAAAATTCTACAAAATTGACGAAAAATCAAAATGGTGTAAGACCTTCGCGTGGTGTCATTATATATGACCTAGTATCCACCAAAAATAATAGACTTGGAATACCAAAGTTCTATTGAAAATGTTTTCAAAGAAACGAGCTATCTCCTATGAACATTCTAGGGTTTCGGGCCAAATCACGGGTGTTTTGGCCACATCCATGGCATAGTTTGCTAAAATGTGCCCATCTTCCACACAAACATGCATCTTGGAAGCATGAACAATATTTACGGAGGAAGTTTTCATATTTATTAGAAAAAAAACCATTTTCCATTTTTCGAGTGCGAAAAATGGGTTTTTTTGTGAAGCAGCAACCACAAATATGTTGCAAAAATTGGGACATGCATTTATTGAGTACACTAGACCATGTTATATTCACAAATAACCAAAGTGTTGGCTGTGAAAAGGTTTGCATGCTCCTCTTTTGAAAATGACAAATTCCTGCCGATTCAGTTGGAAACGGGTAAAATTTGAACTGCATGTGCATCGTAGTTTAGTCATGATTTTTGGGAAAAATCATTTTTAGGTACACAACTACCTATTTCATCAGAGATATACGAAGAGTTTCTCAATATTCAACCCCTAGCTACGAACGGTCGTGCCCGCCGTCTTGACTTCTTCCTGAAACCGGCATAGAAAATTCTACAAAATTGACGAAAAATCAAAATGGTGTAAGACCTTCGCGTGGTGTCATTATATATGACCTAGTATCCACCAAAAATAATAGACTTGGAATACCAAAGTTCTGTTGAAAATGTTTTCAAATAAACGAGCTATCTCCTACGAACATTCTAGGGTTTCGGGCCAAATCACAGGTGTTTTGGCCACATCCATGGCATAGTTTGCTAAAATGTGCCCATCTTCCACACAAACATGCATCTTGGAAGCATGAACAATGTTTACGGAGGAAGTTTTCATATTTATTAGAAAAAAAAACCATTTTCCATTTTTCGAGTGCGAAAAATGGGTTTTTTTGTGAAGCAGCAACCACAAATATGTTGCAAAAATTGGGACATGCATTTTTTGAGTACACTAGACCATGTTATATTCACAAATAACCAAAGTGTTGGCTGTGAAAAGGTTTGCATGCTCCTCTTTTGAAAATGACAAATTCCTGCCGATTCAGTTGGAAACGGGTAAAATTTGAACTGCATGTGCATCGTAGTTTAGTCATGATTTTTGGGAAAAATCATTTTTAGGTACACAACTACCTATTTCATCAGAGATATACGAAGAGTTTCTCAATATTCAACCCCTAGCTACGAACGGTCGTGCCCGCCGTCTTGACTTCTTCCTGAAACCGGCATAGAAAATTCTACAAAATTGACGAAAAATCAAAATGGTGTAAGACCTTCGCGTGGTGTCATTATATATGACCTAGTATCCAACAAAAATAATAGACTTGGAATATCAAAGTTCTGTTGAAAATGTTTTCAAAGAAACGAGCTATCTCCTACGAACATTCTAGGGTTTCGGGCCAAATGACGGGTGTTTTGGCCACATCCATGGCATAGTTTGCTAAAATGTGCCCATCTTCCACACAAACATGCATCTTGGAAGCATGAACAATGTTTACGGAGGAAGTTTTCATATTTATTAGAAAAAAAACCATTTTCCATTTTTCGAGTGCGAAAAATGGGTTTTTTTGTGAAGCAGCAACCACAAATATGTTGCAAAAATTGGGACATGCATTTTTTGAGTACACTAGACCATGTTATATTCACAAATAACCAATGTGTTTGCTGTGAAAAGGTTTGCATGCTCCTCTTTTGAAAATGACAAATTCCTGCCGATTGGCTAGCTGGAGGGAGTCACTCGAAAGGGCTTGCGACCCTATATATAGCCCACCTCCTCAGACAGGTTACTCACTCACACAAAACATTCCAGCGTCACTCGGAGAGGCATCTTTGGGCAACCAGCGGCAAGACGTCTCTGATGACCTGTGACCGTTCCAAACGGTTGCAGATAAGTTTGCAGAACCCCGCTCCAAATTCGTGCAGAAATGCTCAGGCTTGCAGATAAGTTTGACAGGAAAGTTACGAATAGTCCGTTCTACCGAACTGAAGCTGATCATAATTCGTACGGTCGTTCCTGTCTCTGGGTAGTTGACAGCGATGATGACGACGATTTCATGCCGTCGTCAAAGGAAAGGAGGGTTGAAGCACTGAGCAAGAAGGCTGAAGCTTCGACCAAGGGCAAAGGCAAGAAGGCAGAATTTTCGTCAAAGGGCAAGGGTGGCAGCACACGCACGACATAGGGTGGAGAAATTTGTTAGTTGTTCGTGATTGTTGTAATTTGTTCTACATGCATGTTTACTTGTTTCTTAGTCAATTATGTATCGGCGGTTCAAGAATGTTCTCTGTGTAATTTATGTTGTCACTGTAATTTGCATGGTTTGTTTAATATCAATGCGAAAAGTAGTTCAAAGGGGGTAGAAAAGTAGTCGAAAGGCCGGTCACACCTCGGAGTCCCGAGATCAACAGAATCTTGGGCACACTAAAATCTTGCAAACTTACACTAAAACCATGCAGAAGCAAAAATTCCTAACGTTTTCGTCTACCCCCATCAACTAAAATGGTTTGTTGTCATTCGTCTATGTACCCAAGTTTGTTGTCATTCGTCTATGTACCCAACTTCCTTGTTATTCGTCTATGTACCCAAGTTTGTTGTTATTCGTCTATGTACCCAAGTTTGTTGTCATTTGTCTATGTATCCAAGCTTGTTGTCATTCGTCTATGTACCAGACTTATATCTTAGTTGCTACTACTCTGTTTCGATTAATGATGATGATGGGTGACTACTTTTCGCATTGATACGATGGCGGGAAGCAATTTCACGAGAAAGATGGCGGGATAAACAATGCATGGAGGTACATGGAAAACCAATATCCACCCCAACACTTGCAATAATATCTACACACATGCGATAACACAAACCAAGATTCGCATATAATACTTCCGAGAGAAAAGATTCGCGACGTTATTTTATGTGGGTGGAGACCGCTATTCGGCGTAGCTATATACATATAGAAATGAATAAAAACATATTAAATTTAATTGAGAGTAATAAATAGATACATAAAAATGAAGATTAGGGTAAAAAACATGATGACTTTTTTTAGCGAAACTATATAAATATATCTATTCGGTGTATCTATGTACATAAAAATGAATAAAAATGGTAGAGGCCTGTGCCGACGGAAGAATGTCTATGCCGACGGCCGTTTCTGTGCCGACGGACTTGTCGACGGCTGGTCCTGGATCGGCCCTGTGCCGACGGCCCCGATATATAGCCGTCGGCACAGATAATGGCCGTCGGCACAGTTCGCCATTCCTGTAGTGTCCGTATATTGCTTTTAATTTGGGTTTCTCATTATATAGTCTGGTTTCTGTTAGAATTGTCCTTAAAAAAAAGATGTTTATGTGTGATTATTCACGGGATGCTCTTCCTGTTTTCCCGAAGTCAGTAGATCTTCATGAAAAACTACCATGGGATAACATAAGATAGAACCCGGAGAAGCTTTAAAAACCTGACCTGGTTACGCTTCTTGCCGCTCCAATCATGCTAACAGAGTTGCAAGCAGCTGGGCGCGACGCATGCATATATTCACATACGTCAACAGCAGCACACGATAGGTGCGCATCGACGTCCACCGTATCATGCTATCGTGCTATTCCTCGCACTCCTGAACCACCACTTCTGATCTTCCCCTGGCAGTCTGGCTATAACTGTATCGTTTCCGTTCATCGGCACTCCCTTCTTTTGAGCAATCACGTCTCTTAATTTCTGCATCACAGAAAATTGAGATGTTAATCTTATTTGAGTGAATCTTCGGGCTCCAAATATTCCTGAAGACAATAGGAACGACTATGTAATCTCTATAGAAGAGTTAATTGAAAACATTGCTTTAGAAATAAACTGAACATTAGGCCCATATTTTTTACTCGATTTGAGCGAAGTCAGCCCATATCTCTATCTCTACTATATAATACGAGCAGTGTTTCTTCCTCCAAAATTTTCGTCCGTTTGGTTTGGTACGTCGCTTGCGGTACGTCGAGAGATCGTTGTGGTACGTCGAGAGATCGATCGATCCACGGACAGACGCACACGCACGATCGATCCCGATCGATCAGGCCCACGCACACCTCAGGCCCATAAGTCCAGGGGTCTCCTACCTTAGCTGGCCCAATCAATCGTTCAGTACAACTCTGAAATTTGTACTACAACTCTGAAAACGAAACGAGCTCTGTTTCGACACGGCCTCTATTTCGACACGGGGAGAGTCGTATAAAACTGCAACGAATCAAGGAAGATTTATCCGAGGCATACAACCTTGACTTCGGCATACACCCATCTCACGATTCTGCTCGTCGACTTTGCCGCCGTCTCGACTATGCTTGCGACGACATGGCCGCCTTCTCGACTTCCCCGGAAGGCTCTGGCGCCGACATGGCCGACGTCTCAACTTCGTCGGAATGCTCCGTCTCGACTTCACCGAAACGCCGCCGTCTACACTTTGCTGGAACCCGTCTGTCCCTACTCCACCAATGGTACATATACACACTCTTTACAAAACCTGAATAGCTTTGCCAAACCAGATTATCTCCTCACTCATCCTTCTCCCCTCCCATCTGCCTGACAGGCGCGTGCGAAGGCCGCGGTGGAGCACACAAATATAATACGAGTTAGCTGGGCGGTGAAGATGCCGGAGGCGGAAATGACGCGCAGATGCACCTCTAATACTAGGAAGCTAAGCCTCGACGCCGGAGCAAGCTGTTTGTGCACTACTGTGTGACACGAATTTTATCCATGGTTTGTTTGCTGCCCGTGAATGGATACTTGTAGATTCAGCAAGCCACCAGTAAACTAAGTGGATTGAGCCGGTGATGATGCAGTCTGAACTTCTCAACTGACACTCTGATGCTCCGAGCAATTTACTTGCAGTGTTGTACGTGATGTACAGTGTGAGGAATTGAGGATCCAGTCAATGTAATACTGTTGGTCTGAGCTTCGAATAATTTTTTGCCCATGCGAATGGGCGCCTATGCGAAATCTCGTCCGTCTATTTGGTCCGTTTTGGTCTGTCGGTCAACGACGAATCTCGTTCATCGGACTGACGAAATGGATGGACGAGAGTCCGCAAGGGCGTGTCAAACAAGAGGATTCAGTCACATCAAGTTCTGCTTCTGCATCTGTTTTGATGTCTTGGGATTCAGTAAATGGCTCGTGAAAAAACACTAGGCCGAGTTGGAGCGTGCAGCTTAAAAACAAGCGAAACAATTTGTCACTGTGATGCTATTTTTCTGGTACATCTTGGAAGCCGTCTTCTGACTTCTGACTTGACTGTTTGCTCTTTGAAATATGCTAATTATGTTTGTGTTATTTGTCCAGATAAGTTGAGCCAGACAAAAAGGGGAGAAATAATAAATTATCGCACTTATGATTGCAAGAAAAATATTAGGTGCTTAGTTAGCTAAGATTTATAAAGGTTAAAAAGATCTTCATGAGATGTTTCACAAGACACTATCAAAAGATTTTTATGTTGCTCCGTGGCAACGCACGGGCATTTAGCTAGTATCTGTTAAGATCATAACTTTGTACATACACCATGTACAAAATAATTTTTTATTAGATTGGGGCCAATATGGTAGAATCTTTTCATATTGTCAACAGTATAATAATTAACAAACCTAGTAAAGAATACGATCACTGGTTGGCCTTCAGAAAATACCGGTTCATCCTGTTTACCTATTTGTGTGCTCCTATTTCCACCCAACAATATGTTAGGATCACAGATAAAAAAAATGTCAAGCAAACAGGGGTACGACTATATGGTCTACTTCCTGAACTAAAAATTTGATGACTAAGTTACCACTGTGGATAAAGGAATATAATTACGCATCAAGCACACTTCAAGTCAATGCAGAATATGTCGAAAATTACACTTGTTGCAAGAGTGGAACAGTCAGTGTTATGTTTGTGTCAAATATTATGTACGAGTAACTACGGGAAACCCACGAGACGCCGACGGCCGGAAGCCGTCGGCGTAGGCACGTCTGCCGTCGGCGTAGGCATACGCCGACGGCGGCCGTCGGTGTATCGCCGTCGGCGTAGCAGCCCGTCAGCGTAGCCCCCCTGCCGTCGGCGTAGCCTGTGGTGGGACCCATAAGACGGCATCCGTCCGTCTCCGTCAGCCCTCCAGACGCCGACGGTATTGCCGTCGGCGCAGAGCGGCCTCCTGTCACAAAAAAAATCCCGGCCGCCCCTCGGTGGGGACGAGCTCGGGACAGGCAGGGGGGCGGGCTGGGCCTGCGGCGTCCGACGGGGCGAGGACAGAGGCGCTGCAACCGTGCCGGGGACGTGCCGGGGATGGGTGCCGGGGACGGGGAACGACCTGCTCGTGCTGGAGCGGCGCGGCGTCCCGGAGGAGCGGTGCTCGGGCTGGAGCGCTTCGACCTGCTGCACCAGCGCGGCTCCTCGCACAACGGAGGCGTTCAGGGTGCCGGAGGAGTGGCGGCGGCGCTCAGCGAGCTGGGAGGGATCCCGTTGGCCGCCAGGTTCTCCCGCCCGCGCCCTAGTCGTGGTCGACCACCACGATGTCGTTGGCGATGATGAGCCCCTCGGCGCGGCGCGAGCCCGCGATGTCGAGCATGGAGGCGCCGCTGGGTGACGAGGTCCTTGGCGCGGAAGGAGCCCTCGTTAGCCGGCGACGTCGCGCGGCTGACGGAGGAAGGCGAGCAGGGAGACGAGGGCGACCTTGGCAGCGAGGGTGGCGGGGACGAATTCGAGGACAGAGGGCCTCCGCGGCTGACGCGCCCGAGGATGTGGAGCTCGATGGCGTCGGAAGTGAGGCGTGCTGTGCAGAGGACGAGGGTTTCGTCGGCGCAGCTCCACTGGCAGCTCGCGGACGACCTCTTACCGACGGCGAGGAAGCGGTTGGGCGGGATGGAGACGAGGGAGGACGCGGCCGGCGTGCAGAGTCTACATCGGCGCGTGGACGTGGGCAGGCGGGCGTCGGCGAGGGTGGGGCGAGGAGTGGCGAGCGGAGAGAGAGAAAGGCGATCCGGGAAAGTGCAGACTGCAGAGAGAGAGAAAGGATCGAGGAGGCGTGTAGTGGATAAGGATCGAGGAGGCGTGTGTGCGTCCGTGCGTTGGTTCGGATGTGTGTTTCTTCTCGTGTGGAGATCCTGCGCTGCAGCTGGATGGGCGGTTCAGATCGCGTTTTTCAGTTGGGCGATCCGGGAGAAGCCATCTCATTGGCTGTCATTGGCTGTCTGATTCCACACCTCGTACAGGTGATGGATAGGTTGGTAGGTTCGATCTTGGATTTGTTTTAGATTGGGTCTCAACAACTCATGGTTTCGAATGGACGGCCGGCCACATCGTGGCCCAAACTGAAACTTTGAGCATACTAGAGTTCTGAATTTTATAAGAAAATAGTTCTGGATATGTAATGGAACCACATCGTTTTTGGTGACTTTACTTTTGAAATGTGTATGAAATCCAATGAATTTTATTAGCCCTATACACCCTCGGCGTTCTGTACCTTAAAATGATTTTTGTAAAAAACTTAGAGCAAACTATCACACACTTGTAGTTCAAATTTCAATTACTTTTGAAAAATCAGCATAAAGTCATTTAAATAGGAAAAATTAGGTAGAAATCGAGAAAATTTCTAATACTTGAGAATTATCCATCAAATATGGACTACTCTTTGTGGCTATTAGATGGTATCTTTTTGCAACATATGTTTGGTACTTGCTTCATGAAAAAAGTTATTTTTAACACTAAAAAATAGAAAATGGTATTTATATAATTATTTGGAAACTCTTTTTGGCAACATTGTTTGCCATGCCAAGACACACCTATGTATCAAATATGAACACTTTATCACAAACTATGGCACGGGGATGGCCATAACTTCGTCATTTGGCTCGAAACTTATACATGTCTATAGATGATAGACCATTTTTTTTTGAAAATCTTGTCAAAAATCAAGTTTATCATTTTACCTAGGAACTAGTACACATAAAAGGACTCCATGCCAAAGGATTACATTTTTTGAGTATTTTTCACTTTCTTTGATTTTTTTGAAAAACGGTCAAAATGGTCGCCGTGCCAATTCATTGAAAGGGTCACATTTTTCAGAACTATCGACGGTTCTGTGACATAGTCACTACTTGTGTACCATAAAATGATTTTTGTAAAAAAAAATAGAGCAAACTATCACACACTAGTAGTTCAAATTTCAATTACTTTTGGAAAATCGGAATAAAGTTATTTAAATAGGCGAAATTAGGTAGAAATCGAGAAAATTCCTAATACTTGGGTATTTTCCATCTAATATGGACTACTCTTTGTGGCTATTAGATGGTGTCTTTTTGCAACATAGGTTTGGTACTTGCTTCATGAAAAAAGTTATTTTTAACACTAAAAAATGGAAAATGATATTTATATAAATAATTTGGAAACTATTTTTGGCAACATTGTTGGCCATGCCAAGACACACATATGCGTCAAATATGAACACTTTATCACAAACTATGGCAAACTATCACACACTTATATTGTAGTTTAAATTTAAATTATTTTTGGAAAATCAAAATAAAGTTATTTAAATAGGAGAATTTAGATAAAGGCAAGAAAATTCCTAATATTTTGGCACCATGGACGTTGCACCATTGTATGGATGTTGCAGTCATGAAGGAATCTAAAGCTTGCTTAATCTCTTTGTAAGTTGTTATTTTTTATTACTATCGTGTTAAGAATAGATATATAACCGTGTGTCTCTACCTTGGACACGAAGCTGCTGTAGGATAGTTGGTTAGTGGACCTTCTCTAATGTGCCCTGTGCTAGGTACAGGGTTCGATTCCTCATCACGCGCATAGATTTTTCGAAGTAAAAAATATATACGCCAACGGCCTGACGAGTTATACGCCGAGGGTGGCCGTCGGCGTATCAACTCATTCCCGTAGTGAGTAGGGTTACGTGGACTTGGTGTTGTAATAGGTGTGGACAGGGTACGTGTAGTGTTGTAGTTGAACACGTTGTATCCTAGGGCCTCCCATATAATGAGGAGTCACCACATGTTGTAACCCATGGCGACGTGATAGCAGCAGGCGCGCAAGGGGAGCTGGCGGCTTGTGTTGGCGACCAAGGCGGCCGGTGCAGCGGTATCGTGGGGAGGAGCGCCCATAGTCAGGCCCCGGAGATATAGACGAGTTCGCCGAACTGCGTTAACAAATCTCGGTGTCGTCGTTTTGCTGTGATTGCTTGTTCCTTGGTAGATCGACTAAGCGCATACGATGGTAACAATTGGTATCAGAGCGTTAGGTTCGAAGGACATATAAATTAAGGACACAATGTAGGAGTGCACAATTCCACGGGAATTTGATCTGTAAGACCTTGACTTTATGTATTCAAAGGTTTCCATAACCGGTAGGTTTCTTGACCTTTGTGGGCAAATATAATCCCATCACCTGGCAGCAAATGGGCAATTCCAGAAAGGTCCATTAGAGTTTCCTCTGCTGCACATTCTACACGGGCAATTCTGAAAATATATTTTTTCGTCGCTATTACAGCATAGTAGATTAGACACAAGGAATCATCTAAGATATATATTTTTCAACTGGATAGCCATAACTGTGCCACCTTAGCTTTCAGTTGATTGTTTGCTTAGTTTAGACAAACTAGCTGGGTGGCCCGCGCAATTGCGCGGCTAGCACAGACATATTTCTAAATTTCATATCCAATGTAACTTATTTATAATTGTTACCAACTTTTGAGCAATATGAGATAAATAAGTAGCCAAAATTCATATAATTACCCTATTCAATTTGAGTTTTTTCCTATAGTTCCACGTCCCAGGTAATAAATCTTTTGCACGTGTAGACATGCCAATTCCGAGTAACTTCATTGTTTAATTAGGATTATAAATTCTATTATGTCTCCACTCTAGCAATCAACTGTGTCTAATCGCACGTGGAGTAATTTTGCCATGTTTAATAACACGAACAAAGATGCTGGCTCATTATTGATCTTGATCTTTCTTGGGAATATGATATCTTTAGAGCGATTAGAGATTGCTCTCACTAATTAATATCACTAATATTTCTTGGCGCTCTTTGTACTAATGATGTAGTAGGCGATTGTCATCACTTAAACCATCGGGGCCTCCAGCCCCCACGGTGTCCTGTTCAAAATAAATCATAGGTTTTGAAATGTTTCCTAAAAGTTAAATTTCCTGAGAATAATTTATGAATAGCTTTGGTGCACCTATTTAAATAAAATACTTCACCATGCAAAATTTGTGCATCACCAGAGGTCTCGGAGCATTCTTGTATGAACCACAAATAATTTTGGGGGAGCCCGGTGCTCTTTCTTACTTGACATCATACAAAAGTATTTTACATAATTCTATTATCATGTACTCCCTCCGCTAAAAAATATGCATCCATGCATGAAAAAGAGAGAAGAATGTGTTTCGTCATATTTTGGGTCCATAATATAAACATGTGCATATTCCAGTTGATTCTGATACCTGATAGACCGTAGCACTTGCAATGAATATCAAGAAAACAATTGAAATATCCATGTTAGTGAGACCAGTTGATCGGTCTGTTTCACCTAGGCTTCACTCAACCATCCCATCTAAGTCGTCAGCTTCAGCTAGTTGCCAGCTGAACACGTACTTAGAGTGCACACTTAGTGATGAATATTGATTCCTTTCAAAGGCTTGGAAGTGCTAAACATATTCGAGTCAGGGATAACAGAATAAAAGAATTTTTTGCGCAAACACCATTGGTAGCTCTTCTTCTAACCTGCGATGCGATCTCTCTATCCTTTAGCATTCCATGTACGACACCGATGGAGACGCGGCGGGGCATCGGTCAGTCGAGGAAACAGCAGCATTCTAATGCGGCAGGTTGCTATTGAGTATTTACGTGTACACACGATCAGTTAAGGCCGAAAACACATGCTTTCGTGACTCATTCTGTAATGGCATGAAGACATATCCAGGACAGAGGGCATCTACATCCTATTCAGATTGACGTCAACCCACACCAGCCACTGGACCGAGGTTCATCTACATCGACTTCAGCCATACTACTTCATCCATACTGATCACGACTTCAAATCGTCACCCGCTTCAGCAGTTCTCAACTCCAAAGAACTGCATGTCAATCGATCGTGACGGTGTGCCCGTGAGTGGAGTTGAAACTTGAGAGCATGGGGATCAGGTACTGACATGCTGAGCTCCTATACTTGGAGTCGTCGGGGTCCAGTTTCACCAGCAGCGGCAGCCTTCGTGGTCACCCGGCGGTGGCGAGCAAGCATAGTGCAATCACGTTCGCCAATCGCCATGACACGTAGGTGAATAATTCCGTGAATTTAAGAACTGCAATCGAAAGCCACTGCTCTAGGAAAAGAGATTCTAGCGAGGGATATAGTCCATCTATGTCGGTCAGAACGGCATCCAAGCTGCTGGAGTTCATCGCGGACGCCGACCCGCTTGCTGTAGAACGATGATTCTAGGCGTTCATTAGCGCACATGTGCCGCTGAAATCTCCTGCCGCCACTGCCATTACAGATATCGCGTCGTTGATCTGGCCACCCTACGATTCTTTTAGCCCAAGGTGCTTCAAAACTTCATGAACACATCGGAAACGATCGACCACAACCTGGACACCGCGTTTCGTGGACTTCTTCCTCGCCTTAGCTGGTAAGTGATTTGGCGATGCGAGGCCGCCGGCCGAGGTAGGCGTGGGCACTGCTAGAGTATTCCGATGACCAGAATAACGATTATCCTCTGGACCCGATCAATCTAACAATCTCCGGCCAATCGAGGGTACATTGTTCCTTGCATCCATCCGCGCCGGGATACGACCCTTGGACATGCTTGTGATAATACTTAGGTGCATGATGCCGACAGGGACGGTGCCGTGGAGCTGGCCCAATAGTGTGTCACTCGTAGCCTTTGTGATTAATCCTTCTAGGACGGCGACGGCGATCGATCAATCTAAAAAGCTCCGAGCGATCGATGGTACATCATGGACCACCAGGAAGTGCCGGAACCTTGTGAAGGCCAAGCTCCTTCAATTCATGTTGGTGCGCTCCGTCCTGTGGTCGCCGGAGATATTGGGTTGGCCGGCCGGCGTCATCCCACAGCTCCTTCTTGACGTAACCTACCAGCTGAACGTCAGATTCGATTGCTAGGTGGGTGCCTTCGCTCGGCATCCTCCGATTTGCCGATCGACTACCGTCGGCCAGTGTCCGTTTGAATCTACATATCCACGTACGTGGTCAAGCCAAACACCTATTCATGTATATCTCTAACCTTAGGTACGGTGTAACTTCCTAAGCTTGGCCTTTTTTGTTTCCAAATTCTTGAACGTGTTGCGGCCGGACATCGATCCGCACTTCTTAACTTCCATTGGGAATCACGTCGATCAATATCTTGTCCTAATTAATCTCCACCGTTTGTTATATGTTGACAAATCTCTACCGTTGGTTATCTTGTGTTTTAATTATATAATAGATATGGACCTCCTCTGCTGCACATTGCAATTGGGCAATTTTGAAAATATATTTTTTGGTCGATATTACAACATAGTAGATTAAACACAAGGAATCATCTAAGATCTTTTTTTTTCAACTGGATAGCCATAACTGTGCCACCTTAGCTTTCAGTTGATTGTTTGCTTAGTTCAGACAAATATGGACTGATCAAGATAACTTTATAGAAATTGTGTTGAAACTGCTCGGAAAAATTGTGTGCGGTTATATATCCGGCAACATGAGGGCTAGCACCTTGACAGTGGCATGTTGGATGCGAGGTGGAACTTTTGAAGGCAAGATCGAGCACGTCAACGATAGGGGTGATGACCGAGGGACTCTCTATCCACGATCTGTGATGGCTAGAATCTTAGGCAAACAAAATCAATACAATAGGAAAACTACATGCTAGAGGTTGATATGTGACTCCTTGTCCCAGCGCCTTACGAACGCTGAAGATGAGTATTGTGTGGTAAAAAAATGCAAAGTGCAAATAATAAGCAACTATCTCCGAAAAAAAAGAGTATGTTGAAAAGATAGAAATAACAAAGCGATAAGAATAATTCTTAGATAAAATGGCTAATAATTACCACATTGATCAACTATAATCTTAAAATTTACATATCTACTCCCTCTATTTATATTGGTTGTAATAACATCTAATAGTGTGGGACAGAGGGAGTACATGTTATATATGCCCAGCACATTGTGGCCGAAAAAGACATAATCAATTATAATTTAGTCGGAAACGATATGCAATCAATAACAAGATGCCAGTGATGAGTTAGTAATCTCGATGCTTCGTTACTATAGTCTTAAATCGGCACCATGTCTCTGTGGTGGCATGCATGTGTTTGCGTGGTGTACGTACTTTTCGACGAATCGAATAATTTCAAAACATCTAATTCATAAATCTAACGAGCCTGATTTTAAATTCTTAATAGACCACAACCAAGAAATCTTCTTAAATGCACCTAGACAGACAAGACCTCTGCACTGCCATAGTTGTAGGTGACACGGTCACAAATGGTAGACCAATCTAAAAGCACTCTCTAAAGGTGGAGAAACAGTGAGTATATTTCCCACACATATACGGTGACTATAGAATTCCTCCAGCATAATATGAACATCCATACAACTATAAATTTATTCCAGGAGCACTTTCGGCACACTAAAAATAATGCACTCACATTTTCCAATTTCTTTCCTCGGGATCTCTTGGATGAAATTAGGGAATGAAGTAAGTAGATTACATGGATTTAGAGCATATTTTATTACTTACTCTATAAGAATCATCTAAAAAGCAGAGAGGTTTGGTTCCATTAAAATAGGAAAACCTAATATAGCTGTTAAGTAGTGACATATTGGAGCCGAATGAAACTAAAATTTCATGTTTGATGTGAAGCACATGGATAGAAGTTATACTTGGAAGGAAAGACAACTTTGACTCTGCTTTGTCTACAAATAAGGAAGTTTTAAGTAGTGCAACTATGAACATCGTGGAGATTTCAATCCTTGCTCAGGATGAACGCTAGCGGCATGCTAAATACATGGAAGTCGAACAGGAAAAGTGGTGTTTCCAGTGGCTAACAAGTGAGTAATCAGTAAGGACATACCATTGGGAGGGAAACAACAAGTGGTACCGCATCATAGTTGCACATAGTTAGATCTCAAACGATTTTTAAAGTGTCAAATTGTATGGCCTTGCACGAAATGCTAGAGAAACACATAGCTAAAGAGCCACGCTAGCGAGCATACCACAATTGATCTAGGGACGCTTCGTTTCGTTGGTATCCTCAAGAAAACTTGCTTTAGACAGACGGGCCCGGACTCGTTGCAGAACCTGCTAGCCAATACTGACAACGATGGTCGTGCCAGAACCCTCCTGCTGCTTTGGCGTTCCTGGCATTTGGGCAACGACATCATACACCCGGAGGGCAAAGCTTCTGTTGAAGGCTCGGTTCTTTTCCTCCAATCCTACCTCAGCTGCTACAACCAGGAACCTACAACACTGCCTGATCGTAAAGGAAAATCCGCTGTCAGCCCGAGCTCCTGCCATGACACCTGCCCATCGCCACCCAAGAGGTTTTGGTGTGCCCCCCTTGCCGGCTAGGTCAAAGTTAACACCGATGGTGCGTTCCGTAGCAGTGGTCTGTTGGGGGAATTGGAGCCATCGCGAGAATCAGCGATGGCCTTGTTCTATTCTCTGCTCATCAGAACCTCCAGAGGTGTGCCGATGCTGAGGAAGCTGAAGCCAGAGCTGCTCTCCTAGGTGAGAAGCTCCTGTCCGCGTATCCAAGTTCCAAGATTATCCTGGAAACTGACAACAACTCCGTCGCCAATGCAATTCAATCCCCAGCCCCAGACAGATCAAAACTCTGGGTAGTCTTCGAGGAGATCCAACTGAAGCTAAGGAAGTTCTCTGAAGTTTCCATCGTCTGGACTCTGGACCTGCAGAGAGCGCAACGGCGTTGCTGATGCCCTTGCCAAGATGGTCGTAGATTCCTCTGACTGTGTCTTTTACAACGATGTTCCGACATCCATAAGAGAGCTTGTAATTGGGGACATGAACCCACCTCATTATAATTAATTGAATCTCCCTTTTCTCAAAAAAAAAGGTGAAAGTTATATCTCTTCTCCATGTGTAGTACTAAGACTAGTCACAATGGGGAGTATCATATGCTAGTATCATGCATATGATACTAGTCTATGTTACTACCTCCACAATGGGTAGTAACATATGAGTGGCATCATATAATACTACATTTATTAGGTTGTAGACTCATCTTGCATTGGAATCCGTTATGTTACGGTATCTACCTATGATACCACCACCACTTCTCTCTTCATTAACTGCAGTGACACGTCAGCTTTTTGCCAACATGGCATGCATGATACCACGATACTCCCATTGTGGCTAGTATAATATCATGTCTCTTACAATTAATGAGATGAATGAGAGGGGAAATTGTCTATTTAAGATGAAAATTAATATTACTCCTGCTGAAATGCTAAACAAGAAACACCACCTACTCACTCACTAACAACAATGTGAGAGTAAGGATGGCAATTTACCCATGGGTACGGGTACCCGCGGGTACCGTACCCGCATGGGCAAGGTATGGGCACAATTTTATACTCATGGGTAGTACACGTACCCTACCCGTTAAGTCGTGGGTAGGCCACGGGTATAACTTTATACCCGTGGGTATACCCATACCCTACCCATTATATAGACATGTAGATTTTAACCATGTAGCTTCAACATATGCAGCCCGTTATTGAGTTGAGATAATTGTCATACTCATCTTTCTGTTATTGAGTTGAGATAAATGTTTTTTCGTCAAATATGCTATCGATTAATGTAAAATTGTGAATAACTTGTGTACTAATTGATCTACCCGTTGGGTACCCAATGGGTATGGGTACCCCCGTCGGGTATGGGTATGGATAAAGTTTCATACCCGTGGATACGGGTATGGGCAAAATTTTGTACCCATGAACTATACGGGTATGGGTATGGTATTGCTCTGCCCGCACCATACCCTACCCATTGCCATCCTTAATGATGCGAGAGTATACCTTTTTCAGTGCCATATTTCTCTCTTTTGTTTTTTGCGAAGATCATGAAAAAATAGCAGTTGGTGTGGTGGTAGTAGGTGAAGTGAGAAGGTCCCATATAACCGGAAAAGACTTTCTGGCGGAGCCGGTGTCTACCGGTCAGTCATCTATCGTCCATGTGCATCGTGATTCGTGCTGCGTCATTTTGCCATGTTTGATCAATTTCAACTTGATATGATACACAATTGGATTTTAATTGAAACCGTGATGAAATCTTGTAGATTTTGGTTATCTCATAAGCATAACACATAGATTTCACACATATTTAGACTATTTCAACTTTTTTCCAATCAAATTATGTTTCACAACAAAATCCTACTAGATTTCATAACGGCTTCAATTAGATTTCAAATATATATCATATCAAGTTGAAATTGGTCAAACATGACAAAAGACGTAGCACGAATCACGAAGCAAGTGGACGATGGATGACTGACCGGTAGCTAGCGGCTCCGCCAGAAAAACTGCGTTGCCCATATAACCCATTCTCCCCTCCCTGCAAAGCACACCTCATTGCTCACTCTCTCACTCACACCAAAAACACCCACCAGCACCAGCGTCTCGGCTCAGGAGAAGCAGAGATGGGCTCCACGGCCGCCGACATGGCCACGACCGCCGACGAGGAGGCGTGCATGTTCGCTCTCCAGCTCACCTCGGCGTCGATCCTCCCGATGACGCTGAAGAACGCCATCGAGCTCGGCCTCCTGGAGACCCTGGTGGCCGCCGGCGGCAAGTCGCTGACCCCCTCCGAGGTTGCCGCCAAGCTCCCGTCCACGGCGAACCCGGAAGCGCCGGACATGGTGGACCGCATGCTCCGGCTTCTTGCCTCCTACAACGTGGTGTCGTGCGTGGTGGAGGAAGGCAAGGACGGCCGCCTCTCCCGCCGGTACGGCGCCGCGCCCGTCTGCAAGTTCCTCACCCCCAACGAGGACGGCGTCTCCATGGCCGCGTTCGCGCTCATGACCCAGGACAAGGTCCCCATGGAGAGCTGGTGAGTGAGTGGAGTTAATTACTCTTAGATTGATCACTGCATCGTTCCTCTTCTTACCTTGCCCATTTTTCCTGTCGCTGGCGTGTGGTTCCACACATAGTACGGCATAACTGTTTTTCTTTGCCAAATTGAGCTTCACTAACAGGTAATAGCAGTTCTAAATTAGTACTACTGTACGAGCTAGAGAACCTCATCTATTCATTCATGTGTCAGTTAAATAGAAATATTTCAGGACATTGCGTTTGCCGTGTGCATTGTCGACAAAATGTCGAGCTGCTTTTAGAGGAAGAATTGGGCCACATGGTGACTTTTCCTGTCTTGATCCTAGGCATAATCACTCAAACAAAGATTTTTTTTCATATAGTTAGTCAACTAGCTAGACATCCTTTAAATCGATATGATGTAGTAGTACTTGCTTAGGAAGGTTCAGAGTTCGGTTCAGACAATCTTCAGTCCTTCGCTACTCTAAAATTGCATCTGTTTGCCTGTCGCAGAAGACATATGGCAAGAAGAGGAAATGCTTAATCATTGCCTGCTAAAGCAGATCATACCGGTAGCATTAATTGGATGAAGTATTACTAGCATGCAAATGTTTTCATGGCAACCACTTCACACTATGTCCAGTTGTTGGAATAAAATGTGTTCTCCGAACGAATCTCAGGTACTATCTCAAGGACGCGGTCCTTGACGGCGGCATCCCGTTCAACAAGGCGTACGGCATGTCGGTGTTCGAATACCACGGCACAGACCCGCGCTTCAACCGCGTGTTCAACGAAGGGATGAAGAATCACTCCATCATCATCACCAAGAAGCTCCTCGAGCTCTACGATGGCTTCCAGGGCCTCGGCACCCTCATCGACGTCGGCGGCGGCGTCGGCGCCACCGTGGCCGCCATCACCGCGCACTACCCCACCATCAAGGGGGTCAACTTCGACCTCCCCACGTCATCTCCGAGGCGCCGCCGTTCCCGGGCGTCACCCACGTCGGAGGCGACATGTTCAAGAAGGTGCCCTCGGGCGACGCCATCCTGATGAAGTGGATCCTCCACGACTGGAGCGACGAGCACTGCGCGACGCTGCTCAAGAACTGCTACGACGCGCTGCCGGCGCACGGCAAGGTGGTGCTGGTGGAGTGCATCCTGCCGGTGAACCCGGACGCAACGCCCAAGGCGCAGGGGGTGTTCCACGTCGACATGATCATGCTCGCGCACCACTCCGGCGGCAGGGAGAGGTACGAGCGGGAGTTCCAGGCGCTCGCCAAGGGAGCCGGGTTCGCCGGCGTCAAGTCCACATACATCTACGCTAACGCGTATGCCATCGAGTTCACCAAGTAGATGAGATCCAACGATTCAGCCTCCAGGCAACGTCCACCAATTTGAGAACGATCGACTTCGATCTTGCTGGCAGCTGCTGCTCTTGCATCGATCTGCATATGTACTTCTGCTTGGATTTTCCTCTGTTTTCCATAATGTTCTCATGCTCTAAATCCACTTTGAATTCTAATGCTTGTGTCGTCGATCTGTTCGAAATGTACCATTAATAATGCGGCTCTGAAAGGTTGCATATGTTATATATATGATGTAATGACATGATTTCTCTCCTTTGTTGAATATACGAGTAAAGTGAAGTGCCATTGATCTTCCTCCCCAAAAAATATTCCTACAACGCTCTAGTGCTTGTAGTCGTCGCTAAGTGGTCTACGGATCTGGATGTATTTTTTGTTGCTTCTGGTGTTCTTTGTACCGCCATGACAGTTGATGAATAGATCGGAAGTTTCTCGCAAAAAAAAAGTTGTTCTATGTCTTAGTTAAGTCCTCTTAGAAAAACCGTTATGTTATTCCAAGTATACGAATAATGGTGTGTGGCAATAATTATTACATAGCAAGTACTTGTCCGATAAGACGTTGGCGCAAGTTCAGGCGAAACCAACTGATTCTCCATTTTGGAAAGATCTTATGAGGGTAAAAGATTTGTTCTTTAACCAGGGCTCTTTCAAACTTGGGGATGGGAAGACCGCCAGGTTCTGGGAAGATACTTGGCTGGAAGACACACCTCTCCAACACCAATACCCTCGCTGTACAACATTGTGCAACGGAAAAACGTTTCTGTACATAATGTTCTAGCAAGTCACCCACTGAATATTAGTTTAAGGAGGGCTTTAGTGGGGGATAAATGGACCTCGTGGGATCACCTCTGTCATAGGTTGATGGAGGTGGAACTTTCGGATGTGCCAGACTCGTTTGTTTGGAAGCTTACGAATAATGGTGTGTTTTCTGTTAAGTCTATGTACGGAGATCTGATGAATGGACACACTAGGTATCTCCGCAAATATATTTGGAAGCTAAAAATTCCGCTTAAGATTAAAATTTTTTGTGGTTCCTTAGTAAGGATAACCTGGCTAAACGACGGTGGCAAGGGTGTAAGAAATGCGTCTTTTGTGACTCGGATGAGACCGTTGAGCATTTGTTCATCTCTTGCCCTTTTGCTCGTATTATTTGGCGTATAGTGTTTAGTACCTATAATATTCCTCCACCAGCCAATATAAATAATATTTTTGGTAATTGGTTGAATGGTATCGATAATAAGAATAAGGCTAGAATTCGTATTGGGGTTTCAGCCTTATGTTGGTCGATTTGGAACTGCCGGAATAACATTTTTTAACAGAACTAGGAACTTTCATGTCTTGCAGGTTATCCATATGGCGATGCACTGGATTCAGCTATGGACTTTCCTCCTCCCACCGGATCAGCGGGAGCTTATGGCTTCAAGATGTACATGGCTCCTGACGGTCGCTCAGGATATTTTCTGCCGGGGTGGGTGGCAGCACATTAGTGGCCCTCGCAATGCGAGGGCATTGTCTTTAGTATGTTGAAGGCTCCAAGGAATTAAATTGTGTTTTCATCGATATCACATTATGTACTAAGAACTAATATGGCTCTACCACCACAAATTTAAATATGACAATATGCAGATAGGTAGTATCTTCAAACAACATTAATTTCTAGGCCATGGATTATTACGTCATTTCTATAAACACCCATATATTTTATTTGTGCGATACTATATTAGTAAACATAACTGTATTTTCTATATGATGTTAGATTAGTAGCGAGGTTAATGGGTATTATATATATAGTTACAATTTTTTTGTATTTTGTTGAATAACAATAAGAGTTTCGAGTGCATCGACTTTAGTACGTTCAAAGTTTCCCAAGAAGAAATAGTACGGCTCTAACACCAACAAAAATGATATAGTAAATAGTATATATAAATATGTCGCCAATATCTTTAATTTCTAGGCCACATATTATTTTGATTTGGGGTATACTCAATATTCAACATTCATATGCTCTTTTATGTTTTGAAATGATAATTAGAAATGTACATACCTTAGAGAACTAATGTGTGGTTGTATGGCTAGAAGGGAGTTTGTATCTCTAGTCACCATATGTCAACACCCTCGATAATAATGAACATGTAACAACTGTGAGATTCATTAGGATTCCACGTCAGACCTATATTTTCAGTGATCGTTGTCGGTTCTAGGTCCACATATTATTTGATCCCTACTTCGTGCATGTCTCTATTTTTTAATATTAACTTTTAAATAATTTATCTGTATTGGTGGTTATACTTATGAATATATATTACTTAGGGTCTACAAATTGTATTAAAAAAGATCCAACAAATGGACAATCGGAAGGCTGGCGGTTTTATAGGAATTTGTATTATCTCTATGTTTTTCAAGTTTTATTATGATTTTATCATACAATAAATTATTTTGATAATAACCTGATAATTTCTGGTTTTAGCTATTTTATCAATGTGATGTGCACATATGGTCTAGATGCTTAGAGTTAACAAAATAGACAATCAAGAACTATGTTTTTATAATTAAACTGAAATTCATGAAGACCGTGTGTTTCTTATGTCGGCGTGGAACTTTTAAACTCTTAGTCTCATCACAGTAAGATGTGCAGCCTTCAAAGAAAGTTTTTCAAGAGTTGATTTTCAAACCATTCATATACTCTTCTGTGTTTTAAACTCGAAATTAGAAATGTAGATGTCTTAGAGACCTAATGTGTGGTTTTATGGCTAGAAGGTAGCTTGTATCTCTAATCACCACGTGTCAACACCCTCGATAATAATAAACACATGACAACTATAAGATTCATTAGGATTCCACGCCAGACCTATATTTTCCGTGATCGATGTCGGTTCTAGGTCCACATATTATCAAATCCAATAGATATATAAAACCATCGTAAAAGCATGTAGCAATGATATAAGAGTAGCATGAAATAATAAAAAATTATAGATATATTTTGGACGTATCAAGTGCCCTCTCACATGGAACTCCACTAACCTTTAAACTTATTATAAAAATTACTTTCAATAATAAATTGAATTTTTTTGTTGTCCTTCCTTGTTTGCATGCCAAACAATAGTTTTTAATGGAGTTTTCAACTTTTTTATCACAAAAAAATGTTTTTTCATTTTGTGAGTGCCAAAAATGGTTTTTTGTGAAGTGCAAAAATATGATGCAAAATGGCACTTCTCCAATTTTGACACCAATTTCCAAGTATTAAGAATTTTCTCTCTTTTTACCTAATTTGTCCCAATCAAATGAATTTTAGCTGATTTTCTGGAAGTAATTCAAATTTGAACTACAAATATGCTCCTGTTTGGTCCTAAAAATTGCCAAAAATGATTTAAAGTATTCAAGTATGATTCAATGCAATAGGCATAGAGGGTGTTAAAATATGCAGGCCCTAGATATGAATAGTTCCACCAATGATTTTGTCACTGTTTTGAAAAATATCAAAGAAAATGTAAAAAAATGCTCTACTTTGGGATGGAGTCCTTTTAGGTGTTCTAATTGGTAGGAAAAATGATAAGTATGAATTTTTAAATAATTTGTAAAAAAGTTCATAAAATGGATTATCATTTCTCCATATTCATGACTTCTGAGCCAAATGACTAAGGACATTACCATATCCATGGCAAAGGTCATGATAATGTGACCTTATTTGACACAAAGAAGCATCTTATCATGCCAAACAATAGTGTCACAGGGAGTTTCGTACTTTCAGTTACAAAAAAATTATTTTTTATTTCTAAGTACAAAAAATTGGTTTTTTTGTGAAGCAAAGGCAAAGAATATGGTGCAAACGGCACCTCTCTAAGTTTTACACAAATTAGACCATATTGGATGGGCAATTCTAAAGTATTAATGATTACGCGCTTCCTAGCTACTTTCGCTTATCTAAGCATGTTGGCGGACGTCCGCCCGCTTAGCTGTCCGCGACCGTGTTCAACACCCATCTCACGATTCTGCTCGTCGACTTTGCCGCCGTCTCGACTATGCTTGCGACGACATGGCCGCCTTCTCGACTTCCCCGGAAGGCTCTGGCGCCGACATGGCCGACGTCTCAACTTCGTCGGAATGCTCCGTCTCGACTTCACCGAAACGCCGCCGTCTACACTTTGCTGGAACCCGTCTGTCCCTACTCCACCAATGGTACATATACACACTCTTTACAAAACCTGAATAGCTTTGCCAAACCAGATTATCTCCTCACTCATCCTTCTCCCCTCCCATCTGCCTGACAGGCGCGTGCGAAGGCCGCGGTGGAGCACACAAATATAATACGAGTTAGCTGGGCGGTGAAGATGCCGGAGGCGGAAATGACGCGCAGATGCACCTCTAATACTAGGAAGCTAAGCCTCGACGCCGGAGCAAGCTGTTTGTGCACTACTGTGTGACACGAATTTTATCCATGGTTTGTTTGCTGCCCGTGAATGGATACTTGTAGATTCAGCAAACCACCAGTAAACTAAGTGGATTGAGCCGGTGATGATGCAGTCTGAACTTCTCAACTGACACTCTGATGCTCCGAGCAATTCACTTGCAGTGTTGTACGTGATGTACAGTGTGAGGAATTGAGGATCCAGTCAATGTAATACTGTTGGTCTGAGCTTCGAATAATTTTTTGCCCATGCGAATGGGCGCCTATGCGAAATCTCGTCCGTCTATTTGGTCCGTTTTGGTCTGTCGGTCAACGACGAATCTCGTTCATCGGACTGACGAAATGGATGGACGAGAGTCCGCAAGGGCGTGTCAAACAAGAGGATTCAGTCACATCAAGTTCTGCTTCTGCATCTGTTTTGATGTCTTGGGATTCAGTAAATGGCTCGTGAAAAAACACTAGGCCGAGTTGGAGCGTGCAGCTTAAAAACAAGCGAAACAATTTGTCACTGTGATGCTATTTCTCTGGTACATCTTGGAAGCCGTCTTCTGACTTCTGACTTGACTGTTTGCTCTTTGAAATATGCTAATTATGTTTGTGTTATTTGTCCAGATAAGTTGAGCCAGACAAAAAGGGGAGAAATAATAAATTATCGCACTTATGATTGCAAGAAAAATATTAGGTGCTTAGTTAGCTAAGATTTATAAAGGTTAAAAAGATCTTCATGAGATGTTTCACAAGACACTATCAAAAGATTTTTATGTTGCTCCGTGGCAACGCACGGGCATTTAGCTAGTATCTGTTAAGATCATAACTTTGTACATACACCATGTACAAAATAATTTTTTATTAGATTGGGGCCAATATGGTAGAATCTTTTCATATTGTCAACAGTATAATAATTAACAAACCTAGTAAAGAATACGATCACTGGTTGGCCTTCAGAAAATACCGGTTCATCCTGTTTACCTATTTGTGTGCTCCTATTTCCACCCAACAATATGTTAGGATCACAGATAAAAAAAATGTCAAGCAAACAGGGGTACGACTATATGGTCTACTTCCTGAACTAAAAATTTGATGACTAAGTTACCACTGTGGATAAAGGAATATAATTACGCATCAAGCACACTTCAAGTCAATGCAGAATATGTCGAAAATTACACTTGTTGCAAGAGTGGAACAGTCAGTGTTATGTTTGTGTCAAATATTATGTACGAGTAACTACGGGAAACCCACGAGACGCCGACGGCCGGAAGCCGTCGGCGTAGGCACGTCTGCCGTCGGCGTAGGCATACGCCGACGGCGGCCGTCGGTGTATCGCCGTCGGCGTAGCAGCCCGTCAGCGTAGCCCCCCTGCCGTCGGCGTATGCGACCCCGTCGGCGTAGCCTGTGGTGGGACCCATAAGACGGCATCCGTCCGTCTCCGTCAGCCCTCCAGACGCCGACGGTATTGCCGTCGGCGCAGAGCGGCCTCCTGTCACAAAAAAAATCCCGGCCAACCCTCGGTGGGGACGAGCTCGGGACAGGCAGGGGGGCGGGCTGGGCCTGCGGCGTCCGACGGGGCGAGAACAGAGGCGCTGCAACCGTGCCGGGGACGTGCCGGGGATGGGTGCCGGGGACGGGGAACAACCTGCTCGTGCTGGAGCGGCGCGGCGTCCCGGAGGAGCGGGTGCTCGGGCTGGAGCACTTCGACCTGCTGCACCAGCGCGGCTCCTCGCACGACGGAGGCGTTCAGGGTGCCGGAGGAGTGGCGGCGGCGCTCAGCGAGCTGGGAGGGATCCCGTTGGCCGCCAGGTTCACCCGCCCGCGCCCTAGTCGTGGTCGACCACCACGATGTCGTTGGCGATGATGAGCCCCTCGGCGCGGCGCGAGCCCGCGATGTCGAGCATGGAGGCGCCGCTGGGTGACGAGGTCCTTGGCGCGGAAGGAGCCCTCGTTAGCCGGCGACGTCGCGCGGCTGACGGAGGAAGGCGAGCAGGGAGACGAGGGCGACCTTGGCCGCGAGGGTGGCGGGGACGAATTCGAGGACAGAGGGCCTCCGCGGCTGACGCGCCCGAGGACGTGGAGCTCGATGGCGTCGGAAGTGAGGCGTGCTGCGCAGAGGACGAGGGTTTCGTCGGCGCAGCTCCACCGGCAGCTCGCGGACGACCTCTTACCGACGGCGAGGAAGCGGTTGGGCGGGATGGAGACGAGGGAGGACGCGGCCGGCGTGCAGAGTCTCCATCGGCGCGTGGACGTGGGCAGGCGGGCGTCGGCGAGGGTGGGGCGAGGAGTGGCGAGCGGAGAGAGAGAAAGGGGATCCGGGAAAGTGCAGACTGCAGAGAGAGAGAAAGGATCGAGGAGGCATGTAGTGGATAAGGATCGAGGAGGCGTGTGTGCGTGCGTGCGTTGGTTCGGATGTGTGTTTCTTCTCGTGTGGAGATCTTGCGCTGCAGCTGGATGGGCGGTTCAGATCGCGTTTTTCAGTGGGGCGATCCGGGAGAAGCCATCTCATTGGCTGTCATTGGCTGTCTGATTCCACACCTCGTACAGGTGATGGATAGGTTAGTAGGTTCGATCTTGGATTTGTTTTAGATTGGGTCTCAACAACTCATGGTTTCGAATGGACGGCCGGCCACATCGTGGCCCAAACTGAAACTTTGAGCATACTAGAGTTCTGAATTTTATAAGAAAATAGTTCTGGATATGTAATGGAACCACATCGTTTTTGGTGACTTTACTTTTGAAATGTGTATGAAATCCAATGAATTTTATTAGCCCTATACGCCCTCGGCGTTCTGTACCTTAAAATGATTTTTGTAAAAAACTTAGAGCAAACTATCACACTTGTAGTTCAAATTTCAATTACTTTTGAAAAATCGGCATAAAGTCATTTAAATAGGAAAAATTAGGTAGAAATCGAGAAAATTTCTAATACTTGAGAATTATCCATCAAATATGGACTACTCTTTGTGGCTATTAGATGGTATCTTTTTGCAACATATGTTTGGTACTTGCTTCATGAAAAAAGTTATTTTTAACACTAAAAAATAGAAAATGGTATTTATATAAATTATTTGGAAACTCTTTTTGGCAACATTGTTTGCCATGCCAAGACACACCTATGTATCAAATATGAACACTTTATCACAAACTATGGCACGGGGATGGCCATAACTTCGTCATTTGGCTCGAAACTTATACATGTCTATAGATGATAGACCATTTTTTTTTGAAAATCTTGTCAAAAATCAAGTTTATCATTTTACCTAGGAACTAGTACACATAAAAGGACTCCATGCCAAAGGATTACATTTTTTGAGTATTTTTCACTTTCTTTGATTTTTTTGAAAAACGGTCAAAATGGTCGCCGTGCCAATTCATTGAAAGGGTCACATTTTTCAGAACTATCGACGGTTCTGTGACATAGTCACTACTTGTGTACTATAAAATGATTTTTGTAAAAAAAAATAGAGCAAACTATCACACACTAGTAGTTCAAATTTCAATTACTTTTGGAAAATCGGAATAAAGTTATTTAAATAGGCGAAATTAGGTAGAAATCGAGAAAATTCCTAATACTTGGGTATTTTCCATCAATATGGACTACTCTTTGTGGCTATTAGATGGTGTCTTTTTGCAACATAGGTTTGGTACTTGCTTCATGAAAAAAGTTATTTTTAACACTAAAAAATGGAAAATGATATTTATATAAATAATTTGGAAACTATTTTTGGCAACATTGTTGGCCATGCCAAGACACACATATGCGTCAAATATGAACACTTTATCACAAACTATGGCAAACTATCACACACTTATATTGTAGTTTAAATTTAAATTATTTTGGAAAATCAAAATAAAGTTATTTAAATAGGAGAATTTAGATAAAGGCAAGAAAATTCCTAATATTTTGGCACCATGGACGTTGCACCATTGTATGGATGTTGCAGTCATGAAGGAATCTAAAGCTTGCTTAATGTCTTTGTAAGTTGTTATTTTTTATTACTATCGTGTTAAGAATAGATATATAACAGTGTGTCTCTACCTTGGACACGAAGCTGCTGTAGGATAGTTGGTTAGTGGACCTTCTCTAATGTGCCCTGTGCTAGGTACAGGGTTCGATTCCTCATCACCCGCATAGATTTTTCGAAGTAAAAAATATATACGCCAACGGCCTGACGAGTTATACGCCAAGGGTGGCCGTCGGCGTAGATCTCAGCCGTCGGCGTATCAACTCATTCCCGTAGTGAGTAGGGTTACGTGGACTTGGTGTTGTAATAGGTGTGGACAGGGTACGTGTAGTGTTGTAGTCGAACATGTTGTATCCTAGGGCCTCCCATATAATGAGGAGTCACCACATGTTGTAACCCATGGCGACGTGATAGCAGCAGGCGCGCAAGGGAGCTGGCAGCTTGTGTTGGCGACCAAGGCGGCCGGTGCAGCGGTATCGTGGGGAGGAGCGCCCATAGTCAGGCCCCGCAGATATAAACGAGTTCGCCGAACTGCGTTAACAAATCTCGGTGTCGTCGTTTTGCTGTGATTGCTTGTTCCTTGGTAGATCGACTAAGCGCATACGATGGTAACAATTGGTATCAGAGCGTTAGGTTCGAAGGACATATAAATTAAGGACACAATGTAGGAGTGCACAATTCCATGGGAATTTGATCTGTAAGATGTAGTAGACTATTATTTTGTTAAGTCAAGATGGTGGTGCAAGACCTTGACTTTATATATTCAAAGGTTTCCATAACCGGTAGGTTTCTTGACCTTTGTGGGCAAATATAATCCCATCACCTGGCAGCAAATGGGCAATTCCAGAAAGGTCCATTAGAGTTTCCTCTGCTGCACATTCTACACGGGCAATTCTGAAAATATATTTTTTCGTCGCTATTACAGCATAGTAGATTAGACACAAGGAATCATCTAAGATATATATTTTTCAACTGGATAGCCATAACTGTGCCACCTTAGCTTTCAGTTGATTGTTTGCTTAGTTTAGACAAATATGGACCTCCTCTGCTGCACATTGCAATTGGGCAATTTTGAAAATATATTTTTTGGTCGATATTACAACATAGTAGATTAAACACAAGGAATCATCTAAGATCTTTTTTTTTCAACTGGATAGCCATAACTGTGCCACCTTAGCTTTCAGTTGATTGTTTGCTTAGTTCAGACAAATATGGACTGATCAAGATAACTTTATAGAAATTGTGTTGAAACTGCTCGGAAAAATTGTGTGCGGTTATATATCCGGCAACATGAGGGCTAGCACCTTGACAGTGGCATGTTGGATGCGAGGTGGAACTTTTGAAGGCAAGATCGAGCACGTCAACGATAGGGGTGATGACCGAGGGACTCTCTATCCACGATCTGTGATGGCTAGAATCTTAGGCAAACAAAATCAATACAATAGGAAAACTACATGCTAGAGGTTGATATGTGACTCCTTGTCTCCCAGCGCCTTACGAACGCTGAAGATGAGTATTGTGTGGTAAAAAAATGCAAAGTGCAAATAATAAGCAACAATCTCCGAAAAAAAAGAGTATGTTGAAAAGATAGAAATAACAAAGCGATAAGAATAATTCTTAGATAAAATGGCTAATAATTACCACATTGATCAACTATAATCTTAAAATTTACATATCTACTCCCTCTATTTATATTGGTTGTAATAACATCTAATAGTGTGGGACAGAGGAAGTACATGTTATATATGCCCAGCACATTGTGGCCGAAAAAGACATAATCAATCATAAATAGGGTGGTTAGTGGGTTCGTTGTACCGTCATCCCACAAAATCATATGTTTGTCGTCATGTGTATTTCACCAAGAAAAATTATAATTTAGTCGGAAACGACATGCAATCAATAACAAGATGCCAGTGATGAGTTAGTAATCTCGATGCTTCGTTACTATAGTCTTAAATCGGCACCATGTCTCTGTGGTGGCATGCATGTGTTTGCGTGGTGTACGTACTTTTCGACGAATCGAATAATTTCAAAACATCTAATCCATAAATCTAACGAGCCTGATTTTAAATTCTTAATAGACCACAACCAAGAAATCTTCTTAAATGCACCTAGACAGACAAGACCTCTGCACTGCCATAGTTGTAGGTGACACGGTCACAAATGGTAGACCAATCTAAAAGCACTCTCTAAAGGTGGAGAAACAGTGAGTATATTTCCCACACATATACGGTGACTATAGAATTCCTCCAGCATAATATGAACATCCATACAACTATAAATTTATTCCAGGAACACTTTCGGCACACTAAAAATAATGCACTCACATTTTCCAATTTCTTTCCTCGGGATCTCTTGGATGAAATTAGGGAATGAAGTAAGTAGATTACATGGATTTAGAGCATATTTTATTACTTACTCTATAAGAATCATCTAAAAAGCAGAGAGGTTTGGTTCCATTAAAATAGGAAAACCTAATATAGCTGTTAAGTAGTGACATATTGGAGCCGAATGAAACTAAAATTTCATGTTTGATGTGAAGCACATGGATAGAAGTTATACTTGGAAGGAAAGACAACTTTGACTCTGCTTTGTCTACAAATAAGGAAGTTTTAAGTAGTGCAACTATGAACATCGTGGAGATTTCAATCCTTGCTCAGGATGAACGCTAGCGGCATGCTAAATACATGGAAGTCGAACAGGAAAAGTGGTGTTTCCAGTGGCTAACAAGTGAGTAATCAGTAAGGACATACCATTGGGAGGGAAACAACAAGTGGTACCGCATCATAGTTGCACATAGTTAGATCTCAAACGATTTTTAAAGTGTCAAATTGTATGGCCTTGCACGAAATGCTAGAGAAACACATAGCTAAAGAGCCACGCTAGCGAGCATACCACAATTGATCTAGGGACGCTTCGTTTCGTTGGTATCCTCAAGAAAACTTGCTTTAGACAGACGGGCCCGGACTCGTTGCAGAACCTGCTAGCCAATACTGACAACGATGGTCGTGCCAGAACCCTCCTGCTGCTTTGGCGTTCCTGGCATTTGCGCAACGACATCATACACCCGGAGGGCAAAGCTTCTGTTGAAGGCTCGGTTCTTTTCCTCCAATCCTACCTCAGCTGCTACAACCAGGAACCTACAACACTGCCTGATCGTAAAGGAAAATCCGCTGTCAGCCCGAGCTCCTGCCATGACACCTGCCCATCGCCACCCAAGAGGTTTTGGTGTGCCCCCCTTGCCGGCTAGGTCAAAGTTAACACCGATGGTGCGTTCCGTAGCAGTGGTCTGTTGGGGGAATTGGAGCCATCGTGAGAAATAGCGATGGCCTTGTTCTATTCTCTGCTCATCAGAACCTCCAGAGGTGTGCCGATGCTGAGGAAGCTGAAGCCAGAGCTGCTCTCCCAGGTGAGAAGCTCCTGTCCGCGTATCCAAGTTCCAAGATTATCCTGGAAACTGACAACAACTCCGTCGCCAATGCAATTCAATCCCCAGCCCCGGACAGATCAAAACTCTGGGTAGTCTTCGAGGAGATCCAACTGGAGCTAAGGAAGTTCTCTGAAGTTTCCATCGTCTGGACTCTGGACCTGCAGAGAGCGCAACGGCGTTGCTGATGCCCTGGCCAAGATGGTCGTAGATTCCTCTGACTGTGTCTTTTACAACGATGTTCCGACATCCATAAGAGAGCTTGTAATTGGGGACATGAACCCACCTCATTATAATTAATTGAATCTCCCTTTTCTCAAAAAAAAAGGTGAAAGTTATATCTCTTCTCCATGTGTAGTACTAAGACTAGTCACAATGGGGAGTATCATATGCTAGTATCATGCATATGATACTAGTCTATGTTACTACCTCCACAATGGGTAGTAACATATGAGTGGCATCATATAATACTACATTTATTAGGTTGTAGACTCATCTTGCATTGGAATCCGTTATGTTACGGTATCTACCTATGATACCACCACCACTTCTCTCTTCATTAACTGCAGTGACACGTCAGCTTTTTGCCAACATGGCATGCATGATACCACGATACTCCCATTGTGGCTAGTATAATATCATGTCTCTTACAATTAATGAGATGAATGAGAGGGGAAATTGTCTATTTAAGATGAAAATTAATATTACTCCTGCTGAAATGCTAAACAAGAAACACCACCTACTCACTCACTAACAACAATGTGAGAGTAAGGATGGCAATTTACCCATGGGTACGGGTACCCGCGGGTACCGTACCCGCATGGGCAAGGTATGGGCACAATTTTATACTCATGGGTAGTACACGTACCCTACCCGTTAAGTCGTGGGTAGGCCACGGGTATAACTTTATACCCGTGGGTATACCCATACCCTACCCATTATATAGACATGTAGATTTTAACCATGTAGCTTCAACATATGCAGCCCGTTATTGAGTTGAGATAATTGTCATACTCATCTTTCTGTTATTGAGTTGAGATAAATGTTTTTTCGTCAAATATGCTATCGATTAATGTAAAATTGTGGATAACTTGTGTACTAATTGATCTACCCGTTGGGTACCCAATGGGTATGGGTACCCCCGTCGGGTATGGGTATGGATAAAGTTTCATACCCGTGGATACGGGTATGGGCAAAATTTTGTACCCATGAACTATACGGGTATGGGTATGGTATTGCTCTGCCCGCACCATACCCTACCCATTGCCATCCTTAATGATGCGAGAGTATACCTTTTTCAGTGCCATATTTCTCTCTTTTGTTTTTTGCGAAGATCATGAAAAAATAGCAGTTGGTGTGGTGGTAGTAGGTGAAGTGAGAAGGTCCCATATAACCGGAAAAGACTTTCTGGCGGAGCCGGTGTCTACCGGTCAGTCATCTATCGTCCATGTGCATCGTGATTCGTGCTGCGTCATTTTGCCATGTTTGATCAATTTCAACTTGATATGATACACAATTGGATTTTAATTGAAACCGTGATGAAATCTTGTAGATTTTGGTTATCTCATAAGCATAACACATAGATTTCACACATATTTAGACTATTTCAACTTTTTTCCAATCAAATTATGTTTCACAACAAAATCCTACTAGATTTCATAACGGCTTCAATTAGATTTCAAATATATATCATATCAAGTTGAAATTGGTCAAACATGACAAAAGACGTAGCACGAATCACGAAGCAAGTGGACGATGGATGACTGACCGGTAGCTAGCGGCTCCGCCAGAAAAACTGCGTTGCCCATATAACCCATTCTCTCCCTCCCTGCAAAGCACACCTCATTGCTCACTCTCTCACTCACACCAAAAACACCCACCAGCACCAGCGTCTCGGCTCAGGAGAAGCAGAGATGGGCTCCACGGCCGCCGACATGGCCACGACCGCCGCCGAGAGGAGGCGTGCATGTTCGCTCTCCAGCTCACCTCGGCGTCCATCCTCCCGATGACGCTGAAGAACGCCATCGAGCTCGGCCTCCTGGAGACCCTGGTGGCCGCCGGCGGCAAGTCGCTGACCCCCTCCGAGGTTGCCGCCAACTCCCGTCACGGCGAACCCGGAAGCGCCGGACATGGTGGACCGCATGCTCCGGCTTCTTGCCTCCTACAACGTGGTGTCGTGCGTGGTGGAGGAAGGCAAGGACGGCCGCCTCTCCCGCCGGTACGGCGCCGCGCCCGTCTGCAAGTTCCTCACCCCCAACGAGGACGGCGTCTCCATGGCCGCGTTCGCGCTCATGACCCAGGACAAGGTCCCCATGGAGAGCTGGTGAGTGAGTGGAGTTAATTACTCTTAGATTGATCACTGCATCGTTCCTCTTCTTACCTTGCCCATTTTTCCTGTCGCTGGCGTGTGGTTCCACACATAGTACGGCATAACTGTTTTTCTTTGCCAAATTGAGCTTCACTAACAGGTAATAGCAGTTCTAAATTAGTACTACTGTACGAGCTAGAGAACCTCATCTATTCATTCATGTGTCAGTTAAATAGAAATATTTCAGGACATTGCGTTTGCCGTGTGCATTGTCACAAAATGTCGAGCTGCTTTTAGAGGAAGAATTGGGCCACATGGTGACTTTTCCTGTCTTGATCCTAGGCATAATCACTCAAACAAAGATTTTTTTTCATATAGTTAGTCAACTAGCTAGACATCCTTTAAATCGATATGATGTAGTAGTACTTGCTTAGGAAGGTTCAGAGTTCGGTTCAGACAATCTTCAGTCCTTCGCTACTCTAAAATTGCATCTGTTTGCCTGTCGCAGAAGACATATGGCAAGAAGAGGAAATGCTTAATCATTGCCTGCTAAAGCAGATCATACCGGTAGCATTAATTGGATGAAGTATTACTAGCATGCAAATGTTTTCATGGCAACCACTTCACACTATGTCCAGTTGTTGGAATAAAATGTGTTCTCCGAACGAATCTCAGGTACTATCTCAAGGACGCGGTCCTTGACGGCGGCATCCCGTTCAACAAGGCGTACGGCATGTCGGTGTTCGAATACCACGGCACAGACCCGCGCTTCAACCGCGTGTTCAACGAAGGGATGAAGAATCACTCCATCATCATCACCAAGAAGCTCCTCGAGCTCTACGATGGCTTCCAGGGCCTCGGCACCCTCATCGACGTCGGCGGCGGCGTCGGCGCCACCGTGGACGCCATCACCGCGCACTACCCCACCATCAAGGGGGTCAACTTCGACCTCCCCACGTCATCTCCGAGGCGCCGCCGTTCCCGGGCGTCACCCACGTCGGAGGCGACATGTTCAAGAAGGTGCCCTCTGGCGACGCCATCCTGATGAAGGGATCCTCCACGACTGGAGCGACGAGCACTGCGCGACGCTGCTCAAGAACTGCTACGACGCGCTGCCGGCGCACGGCAAGGTGGTGCTGGTGGAGTGCATCCTGCCGGTGAACCCGGACGCAACGCCCAAGGCGCAGGGGGTGTTCCACGTCGACATGATCATGCTCGCGCACCACTCCGGCGGCAGGGAGAGGTACGAGCGGGAGTTCCAGGCGCTCGCCAAGGGAGCCGGGTTCGCCGGCGTCAAGTCCACATACATCTACGCTAACGCGTATGCCATCGAGTTCACCAAGTAGATGAGATCCAACGATTCAGCCTCCAGGCAACGTCCACCAATTTGAGAACGATCGACTTCGATCTTGCTGGAGCTGCTGCTCTTGCATCGATCTGCATATGTACTTCTGCTTGGATTTTCCTCTGTTTTCCATAATGTTCTCATGCTCTAAATCCACTTTGAATTCTAATGCTTGTGTCGTCGATCTGTTCGAAATGTACCATTAATAATGCGGCTCTGAAAGGTTGCATATGTTATATATATGATGTAATGACATGATTTCTCTCCTTTGTTGAATATACGAGTAAAGTGAAGTGCCATTGATCTTCCTCCCCAAAAAATATTCCTACAACGCTCTAGTGCTTGTAGTCGTCGCTAAGTGGTCTACGGATCTGGATATATTTTTTGTTGCTTCTGGTGTTCTTTGTACCGCCATGACAGTTGATGAATAGATCGGAAGTTTCTCGCAAAAAAAAAGTTGTTCTATGTCTTAGTTAAGTCCTCTTAGAAAAACCGTTATGTTATTCCAAGTATACGAATAATGGTGTGTGGCAATAATTATTACATAGCAAGTACTTGTCCGATAAGACGTTGGCGCAAGTTCAGGCGAAACCAACTGATTCTCCATTTTGGAAAGATCTTATGAGGGTAAAAGATTTGTTCTTTAACCAGGGCTCTTTCAAACTTGGGGATGGGAAGACCGCCAGGTTCTGGGAAGATACTTGGCTGGAAGACACACCTCTCCAACACCAATACCCCTCGCTGTACAACATTGTGCAACGGAAAAACGTTTCTGTACATAATGTTCTAGCAAGTCACCCACTGAATATTAGTTTAAGGAGGGCTTTAGTGGGGGATAAATGGACCTCGTGGGATCACCTCTGTCATAGGTTGATGGAGGTGGAACTTTCGGATGTGCCAGACTCGTTTGTTTGGAAGCTTACGAATAATGGTGTGTTTTCTGTTAAGTCTATGTACGGAGATCTGATGAATGGACACACTAGGTATCTCCGCAAATATATTTGGAAGCTAAAAATTCCGCTTAAGATTAAAATCTTTTTGTGGTTCCTTAGTAAGGATAACCTGGCTAAACGACGGTGGCAAGGGTGTAAGAAATGCGTCTTTTGTGACTCGGATGAGACCGTTGAGCATTTGTTCATCTCTTGCCCTTTTGCTCGTATTATTTGGCGTATAGTGTTTAGTACCTATAATATTCCTCCACCAGCCAATATAAATAATATTTTTGGTAATTGGTTGAATGGTATCGATAATAAGAATAAGGCTAGAATTTATTGGGGTTTCAGCCTTATGTTGGTCGATTTGGAACTGCCGGAATAACATTTTTTTAACAGAACTAGGAACTTTCATGTCTTGCAGGTTATCCATATGGCGATGCACTGGATTCAGCTATGGACTTTCCTCCTCCCACCGGATCAGCGGGAGCTTATGGCTTCAAGATGTACATGGCTCCTGACGGTCGCTCAGGATATTTTCTGCCGGGGTGGGTGGCAGCACATTAGTGGCCCTCGCAAATGCGAGGGCATTGTCTTTAGTATGTTGAAGGCTCCAAGGAATTAAATTGTGTTTTCATCGATATCACATTATGTACTAAGAACTAATATGGCTCTACCACCACAAATTTAAATATGACAATATGCAGATAGGTAGTATCTTCAAACAACATTAATTTCTAGGCCATGGATTATTACGTCATTTCTATAAACACCCATATATTTTATTTGTGCGATACTATATTAGTAAACATAACTGTATTTTCTATATGATGTTAGATTAGTAGCCGAGGTTAATGGGTATTATATATATAGTTACAATTTTTTTGTATTTTGTTGAATAACAATAAGAGTTTCGAGTGCATCGACTTTAGTACGTTCAAAGTTTCCCAAGAAGAAATAGTACGGCTCTAACACCAACAAAAATGATATAGTAAATAGTATATATAAATATGTCGCCAATATCTTTAATTTCTAGGCCACATATTATTTTGATTTGGGGTATACTCAATATTCAACATTCATATGCTCTTTTATGTTTTGAAATGATAATTAGAAATGTACATACCTTAGAGAACTAATGTGTGGTTGTATGGCTAGAAGGGAGTTTGTATCTCTAGTCACCATATGTCAACACCCTCGATAATAATGAACATGTAACAACTGTGAGATTCATTAGGATTCCACGTCAGACCTATATTTTCAGTGATCGTTGTCGGTTCTAGGTCCACATATTATTTGATCCCTACTTCGTGCATGTCTCTATTTTTTAATATTAATTTTAAATAATTTATCTGTATTGGTGGTTATACTTATGAATATATATTACTTAGGGTCTACAAATTGTATTAAAAAAGATCCAACAAATGGACAATCGGAAGGCTGGCGGTTTTATAGGAATTTGTATTATCTCTATGTTTTTCAAGTTTTATTATGATTTTATCATACAATAAATTATTTTGATAATAACCTGATAATTTCTGGTTTTAGCTATTTTATCAATGTGATGTGCACATATGGTCTAGATGCTTAGAGTTAACAAAATAGACAATCAAGATCTATGTTTTTATAATTAAACTGAAATTCATGAAGACGTGTGTTTCTTATGTCGGCGTGGAACTTTTAAACTCTTAGTCTCATCACAGTAAGATGTGCAGCCTTCAAAAGAAAGTTTTTCAAGAGTTGATTTTCAAACCATTCATATACTCTTCTGTGTTTTAAACTCGAAATTAGAAATGTAGATGTCTTAGAGACCTAATGTGTGGTTTTATGGCTAGAAGGTAGCTTGTATCTCTAATCACCACGTGTCAACACCCTCGATAATAATAAACACATGACAACTATAAGATTCATTAGGATTCCACGCCAGACCTATATTTTCCGTGATCGATGTCGGTTCTAGGTCCACATATTATCAAATCCAATAGATATATAAAACCATGGTAAAAGCATGTAGCAATGATATAAGAGTAGCATGAAATAATAAAAAATTATAGATATATTTTGGACGTATTAAGTGCCCTCTCACATGGAACTCCACTAACCTTTAAACTTATTATAAAAATTACTTTCAATAATAAATTGAATTTTTTTGTTGTCCTTCCTTGTTGGCATGCCAAACAATAGTTTTTAATGGAGTTTTCAACTTTTTTATCACAAAAAAATGTTTTTTCATTTTGTGAGTGCCAAAAATGGTTTTTTGTGAAGTGCAAAAATATGATGCAAAATGGCACTTCTCCAATTTTGACACCAATTTCCAAGTATTAAGAATTTTCTCTCTTTTTACCTAATTTGTCCCAATCAAATGAATTTTAGCTGATTTTCTGGAAGTCATTCAAATTTGAACTACAAATATGCTCCTGTTTGGTCCTAAAAATTGCCAAAAATGATTTAGAGTATTCAAGTATGATTCATGCAATAGGCATAGAGGGTGTTAAAATATGCAGGCCCTAGATATGAATAGTTCCACCAATGATTTTGTCACTGTTTTGAAAAATATCAAAGAAAATGTAAAAAAATGCTCTACTTTGGGATGGAGTCCTTTTAGGTGTTCTAATTGGTAGGAAAAATGATAAGTATGAATTTTTAAATAATTTGTAAAAAACGTTCATAAAATGGATTATCATTTCTCCATATTCATGACTTCTGAGCCAAATGACTAAGGACATTACCATATCCATGGCAAAGGTCATGATAATGTGACCTTATTTGACACAAAGAAGCATCTTATCATGCCAAACAATAGTGTCACAGGGAGTTTCGTACTTTCAGTTACAAAAAAATTATTTTTTATTTCTAAGTACAAAAAATTGGTTTTTTTGTGAAGCAAAGGCAAAGAATATGGTGCAAACGGCACCTCTCTAATTTTTACACAAATTAGACCATATTGGATGGGCAATTCTAAAGTATTAATGATTTCGCGCTTCCTAGCTACTTTCGCTTATCTAAGCATGTTGGCGGACGTCCGCCCGCTTAGCTGTCCGCGACCGTGTTCAACACCTAGCGGTCTCACGTATGTACCTAGCGCTGGATTTTAATTAAGCGAGTCACATACGTACATACATTTACGTATGTGGATGAAGGCATGGAGCGGACGCGGACCGTCCGACACGTCCGGCGGCCCGTCTGCCTATCTAAATGAGTTTCAGAAAGTAATTCAAATTTAAACTACAGGTATGCTCTAGTTTGATGCTAAAAGTTGTCAAAACTCATTTTAAGGTACTCAAGTATAATTATATGCAATAGTCACAAAGTGTGTTGAAAGATTAATGCCCTATTTATGAATAGTTTCGCTCACAATTTTGATCCTGTTTTAAAGCAAAATCAAAGAAAATGACAAAAATGTAAAAAATTCAATACATTTGGCATGTAGTCCTTCTATGTGTACTAATTGCTAGGAAAAATGATAAGCAAAGAGTATTTCATAATTTGTAAAAAAACTTCACAAAAGGGAACAATCATGAATTTTAGCCAACTGACTAAGATCATGACCATATCCATGGCATAGTTCACGATAATGTGACAATATATGACACAAAGGAGCATCTTGTCATGCCAAACAATAGTATCAAAAAGAGTTTCCAACTTTTAGTTACAATTTTTTATTTTCTAAGTGCTAAAAATAGGTTTTTTTAAGGAAGTGTCAAAATATATGTGCAAAATGGCACCTCTCCAATTCTCACACAAATTAGACTGTATTGTATATTACAGAGTTTTTTTTAAATGCTCACATAAGCATATCAACAAAACTGTTTCGTTTAGATTCTTATCGTTTCACCTTACGGTTTATTCCGTGGTGCTGATCACTTGTGAAGGCGCATGTGAGTAATTTACGAAAACGGTATGCGTCCTGCGGTGGATCGACCTTCTGTGCCAGTGTGTGCATGGTGGTGGTATATGTTTGTCTTTCAAGTGATACAAAAATACCTTAAGTAAAATGAGATTAGAAAGTGGAATTGTCAAGTTTCATGTAGCATCACTAGAGCAAAAAGTCCAAACTGGCGAAAAGAACATAGGTCATCCACATATACTATAACACGCCCTCTCAAGTGTGACTCGGTGATACCTACACGTGAAAGAAGAATCACATGTCTCATACCATGCCAAATTTTATGGACCAACAAGTAGAACCAAGATTACTAAGTGATGAAAACAAATTAAACAATCGATATACTGTATAGGGAATAAACTCACCATGTCCCCAAGAATAATTCGACATTGTGCCTGGGCCGAGATGCCTTCAATCACATGTGGGAGGTCAAGAACTGAAACACTTGACATGTGGGATGGCCTTGGCAACGTCCCTCGCGGCCTCGCCATCGTAGCGGTCCACCCAGTGACGTCGGCCAGAAGGTCTGCGAGGTATCGGCTGTCGGCAGCCATTGCCTCGTTGAATACCGAGTTAAACTACATGTGTTAATCACATACATTGCGGTCGCGGACAGGCACTGGATTAGCCTACTACATGTGTTAATCACATGATTGGTAAGGAGGAGCTGACTTGTCGTACGCAGTGTCTACCTCAACCATACTTAATATATTTCTGCGGACAATATCCTTTCCGGTTATTCGCAAAAAAAATTAGATTCTCCTTTGTTAGTACCACACCCCAGCTTAATTAGGTACGAAAGGAAACTTTTCGAGTTTCCAACTAAAGGTGTCATCAGCCGCTGACAATTGAACTCGAAAAGTTATGGGCATTTTTGGTCTTAGGTTAGGTGGTTCCCAGACTAGATATCCTAACTTTTTGGGTGTAAACTAGCGTTTGGTGACTAGCTAGAAAAAGCTAGCTGAGCAAGGAGAAACGCTCATGGAAATCAAGGCAATTTTCTAAGCTCTGACCATCTCAAGGGTTGCAGCGGAGTGAAGACCCAGTGCTGGGAAAAACTTCGCTACGCAACAACAATGTTGCCTGCTGATCTCATGTCACGCTGGTTCAGGTCCTTTTGACAAAAAAGTAGTGGGATTGGCTAGTTGATCGGTTATCAGGTCCTTGACTGATGTGAGTAGGTGGCGACTTAGCATCAACGAGATACTCATACTGGCCTCATGCGCAACAATTATCAGGCCTTATTTGAAAGACTTGACCTCAAGGCTGGTTATTAACAATAACCGAGCAACTAGCCAATCCCACTCTACTTTTTTGTCACAAGGACCTGAACCAGCGTGACATGAGATCAGCAGGCAACATTGTTGTTTCGTAGCGAAGTTTTTCCCAGCACTGGGTCTTCACTCCGCTGCAACCCTTGAGATGGTCAGAGCTTAGAAAATTGCCTTGACTTCCATGAGCGTTTATCCTTGCTCAGCTAGCTTTTTCTAGTCACCAAAGGCTAGTTTACACCAAGAGTTAGGATATCTAGTCTGGGAACCACCTAACCTAAGACCAAAAATGCCCATAATTTATAATCCTACAGTGCCTTCATTTGAACCGCTTCCTATAGTCGATTATCTCATGTGAAGACAAAGATCCCTGTGCCTTTAAAATTCACGGCGGTGCCTTTATCGACGAAGACTGTATGTCAGTTCATTTGTAATTAGCCTCTTGACTGATGTGAGTAGGTGGCGAGTTAGCATCAGCGAGATACTCATACTGGCCTCATGCGCAACAATTATCAGGCCTTATTTGAAAGACTTGACCTCAAGGCTGGTTATTAACAATTTCCATTTTCAATAGATGCATCTTTCAGTGCTACTCATCCTTTGAATTAATGGCAGGCCTTATTAGAAAGATGTGTACTTTATTTCGAACATCTTAAACAACGACCTCTGTCATATTTTATGTTTAACAGAGTAGTATATTTACCACAAAATTACATTATAACTTAATATATGAAAGCAAATGATCAAAATATAAATCATACACATTCTTCAAATATATAAAATTTGAATTGAAGGCACGTACTAAACAATAATCTAGCTGTTAGTATCCTTTGTTTGAACCGCTTCCTATAGTCGATTATCTCATGTGAAGACTAAGATCCCTTGTGCCTTTAAAATTCACGACTGTGGTTTTATCGAAGAAGACTGTATGTAAGTCCATTTGTAATTAGCCTCTTGACTAATGTGAGTAGGTGGCGAGTTTGTCTTCTCGTCGGCTGTTTCAAGTATGAAAGTTAGCATCAGCTAGATACTCATATTGGCTTCATGTGCAACAATTGTCAGGCCTTATCTGAAAATCTTGACCTCAGGGCTGGTTATTAACAATTTACATTTTTAATAGATGCATCTTTTAGTGCTACTGATCCTTTGAATTTATGGCAGGCCTTATTTGAAAGATGTGTACTTTATTTCTCATGTGAACACTAAGATCACACGTGCCTTTAAAATTCACGGTTGTGCCTTTATAAACGAACTGTATGTGTAAGTCCATTTGTAATTATCCTTTTGACTAATATGAGTAGGTTGCGAGTGTGACTTCTCGTTGGCTGTTTCAAGTATGAAAGTTAGAATTAGCTAGATACTCATACTGGCCTCATGTGCAACAATTATCAGCATTATTTGAAAGACTTGACCTCAGGGCTGGTAATTTACAATTCCCATTTTCAATAGATGCATCTTTCAGTGCTACTCATCCTTTGAATTTATTGCAGACCTTATTTGAAAGATGTGTACTTTATTTCGAACATCTTAATTAAACCTCCACCTCTGTAATATTTTATGTCTGATAGAGTAGTATGTTTACCACAAAATTACGTTATAATTTAATATATGAAAGCAAGTGATCAAAATATAAAGCACACCCATTCTTAGAATAATTAAAATTTGATTTGGAGGCACGTACTAAACAATAATATAGCTTTTAGTATATTTTTATCTAATAATTTTTGGAAAGAAATAGGGCCCACGTGTTACGTGTTGTAATTGGAATAGGTGTGTCATGTTTGTTACGTAAATCTCATGGTTCTATTTAAAATCCTAGCCACTAATTTTAGATCCAACCATCTAAATCATTTAAATGATGTGGCTTAATATGGTGGCTCTATTAGACATCCGTATATTGCTTTTAATTTGGGTTTCTCATTATATAGTCTGGTTTCTGTTAGAATTGTCCTTTAAAAAAAGATGTTTATGTCTGATTATTCACGGGATGCTCTTCCTGTTTTCCCGAAGTCAGTAGATCTTCATGAAAAACTACCATGGGATAACATAAGATAGAACCCGGAGAAGCTTTAAAAACCTGACCTGGTTACGCTTCTTGCCGTTCCAATCATGCTAACAGAGTTGCAAGCAGCTGGGCGCGACGCATGCATATATTCACATACGTCAACAGCAGCACACGATAGGTGCGCATCGACGTCCACCGTATCATGCTATCGTGCTATTCCTCGTACTCCTGAACCACCACTTTTGATCTTCCCCTGGCAGTCTGGCTATGACTGTATCGTTTCCGTTCATCGGCACTCCCTTCTTTTGAGCAATCACGTCTCTTAATTTCTGCATCACAGAAAATTGAGATGTTAATCTTATTTGAGTGACTCCGCAAAAAAAAAAATCTTATTTGAGTGAATCTTCGGGCTCCAAATATTCCTGAAGACAATAGGAACGACTATGTAATCTGTATAGAAGAGTTAATTGAAAACATTGCTTTAGAAATAAACTGAACATTAGGCCCATATTTTTTACTCGATTTGAGCGAATTCAGCCCATATATCTGTTAAGATCATAACTTTGTACATACACCATGTACAAAATAATTTTTTATTAGATTGGGGCCAATATGGTAGAATCTTTTCATATTGTCAACAGTATAATAATTAACAAACCTAGTAAAGAATACGATCACTGGTTGGCCTACAGAAAATACCGGTTCATCCTGTTTACCTATTTGTGTGCTCCTATTTCCACCCAACAATATGTTAGGATCACAGATAAAAAAATTGTCAAGCAAACAGGGGTACGACTATATGGTCTACTTCCTGAACTAAAAATTTGATGACTAAGTTACCACTGTGGATAAAGGAATATAATTACGCATCAAGCACACTTCAAGTCAATGCAGAATATGTCGAAAATTACACTTGTTGCAAGAGTGGAACAGTCAGTGTTATGTTTGTGTCAAATATTATGTACGAGTAGGGTTACGTGGACTTGGTGTTGTAATAGGTGTGGACAGGGTACGTGTAGTGTTGTAGTCGAACACGTTGTATCCTAGGGCCTCCCATATAATGAGGAGTCACCACATGTTGTAACCCATGGCGACGTGATAGCAGCAGCGCGCAAGGGGAGCTGGCGGCTTGTGTGGCGACCAAGGCGGCCGGTGCAGCGATATCGTGGGGAGGAGCGCCCATAGTCAGGCCCCGCAGATATAGGCGAGTTCGCCGAACTGCGTTAACAAATCTCGGTGTCGTCGTTTTGCTGTGATTGCTTGTTCCTTGGTAGATCGACTAAGCGCCTATGACGATAACAATTGGCATCAGAGCGTCAGGTTCGAAGGCCACGGTACGTTGATTAGAGGTGTCGAGAAATTGATCCGTCGATGTGAACTCGCCAGCCTCAATTCCGGCGAGTGTTCCATAGATCGGCAGGGATCGGAATTTATCGGCAAGAAGCAATCAGATCGGTGGTTCCGGCAGCATAAAGGAGGCAGCAAGCTCGCTTGGGGAAGGGAGCAGTACGTGGCTGTTTCATGTGGGCCAAGGGCAGGGACCTACCGTGCATGCAGGCCAGCCATGCCTTTGGAGCCAGCTCGCTGCGTAGGGAATCGATCGATCGGAAACAGAAGCAGCAGGCTGCATGTACGAGAGACTGTCGGCGAGAATAGATCGTAGTTCGTGAGCGTGCACACGGGCCAGGCTGGATACGTCGGGTGGGCCAGCAGGTGCAGCGAAGCAGGCCACGCCAGGCAGGTGTACGCACGTACGAGAGGCATACGTGTGCGTCAAGGCGATCGAGACGGTTTCGAGTCGTACAGCAGTAGGAGAGATTTGTTTTGGAAAGAAAAAGGGGACCGAGTCCCGGGTGCAGACTTACAAGGCGTGGTCTTCACGGGCTCGTCTTCGAGGCAGAGACCTGCATAGCTTTTAAAAGCAGCAGGAGGCGGCCGTGGGGAGCGAGCTAGCAAACCAAATCAGCGGATTAATTCATCGATGGATACGGGCGGCGCGCAGTGCCGTGATCCATCGGGTAGCAGGCGAGTTAGGCAGAAGCTAGCATCGATCGGGAGTTGCACCGATCGGGAGTTGAGCCAAAGGAGCAGCAGCACGTGAAGCATAGGCAAAAGGAGATCCAATTGCTACGTGCACACGGGGACAACAGCTCGGTAATTTCTTCTCGGGTCAGCCGTACGGGAAAAATCATGGCACCGTCGAGTACCAGATTTGAAGTGCAAAAGTTCGACGGAACTGAAACTTCGCGTTATGGCAGACGAGGGTGAAGGATTTGTTGGCACAACAGGGATGCTTGAAGGCGTTGCGGATAGCAAGCCAGCTAAGATGGATGATGATGGCTGGGAGGAGTTGCAGATCAAGCAGCCGGAACCATACAGTTGTGTTTATCGGACCAGGTCATGTATCATGTGATGGATGAGAATTCGCCGAAGAAGGTTTGGGAGAAGCTGGAGAGTCAGTTTATGTCCAAGACTGCGACGACCAAGGTGTATCTGAAGCAAAAGTTATATAGGCTTAAGATGCAGGAGGGGTCGGATTTTGTGGAGCACATGAATGCCTTTAATCAGGTCATCACGGATCTAGCACGTCTGAGTGTGAAGATTGACGAAGAGGATAGGGCGATTCTTCTTTTATGTTCGTTGCCACCGTCCTATGAGCATTTGATCACTACTTTGACGTACGACAAGGAGACCATCATGCTTGAGGATGTCACTGCGGCGTTATTGTCCTATGATATGAGGAAGAGGAACAACGCAGAGGAAGTCGCTCATGGTGAAGGTTTGCTGGTCAATGGTGCGCAAGGCAAGAAAGGATACGAGGCAGGGAAGAACAAGAAAAGAAGGTGCAGTGCCACAAGTGCAAGAATTGGGACATATCAAGAAGGACTGTCCAGATCTCAAGGATGGGTCAAGAGCTAATATAGCAACTCATGGTGATGACTCGGACGGCAGTGGTGATGTTCTCTTAGTGTCAAATAGAGGGTCAACCAAAGGTGAAGCGTGGATGTTGGATTCAGCTAGCTCTTTTCATGTGACACCCAATAGGGAGTGGTTCTCTTCGTACAAGTCTGGTGAGCTTGATACAACCTACCTGGGGGATGACACGGACTACCGTATTGCTGGAGTAGGTGACGTCAAAATCAAGATGTTCGACGGAGTAGAGCGGGTGCTTCGGGGAGTCAGGCATGTGCCAGGGCTAAGAAGGAATCTAATTTCGCTTGGAGTTCTCCATGAAGGTGGTATGGTATTTCGTTGTGATCGGGATAGGAAGACCATGAGAATCATGGAGGATGAGGTGACCGTGATGACGGGAGAGAGGACGGCGTCGCATCTTTACATGTTGCGAGGGAGCACTATTGCAGGTGGAGCCATGACGAGTGGAGTTGCGGGAGTAGCAGCTGTGTTCCACGGAGGCGGCGGGTCTGCGGCAGATTCGTCGGGTAGCTCTCGGTAAGCTACGAAGAAGACAACCCAAGTCCGGAGTACATGGAAGTTTGACGCTTGGACGAACTCAAGGTGGTGGAGAATATTCGCCAAGGTGGAGTTTGTTGTGTTTGTGTCGAATATTATGTACAAGTACGGTTACGTGGACTTGGTGTTGTAATAGGTGTGGACAGGGTACGTGTTGTATCCTAGAGCCTCCCATATAATAGGAGGCACCACATATTGTAACCCATGGCGACGTGATAGCAGCAGGTGCGCAAGGGGAGCCGGCGGCTTGTGTCGACGACCAAGGCGGCCGGTGCAGCGGTATCGTGGGGAGGAGCGCCCATAGTCAGGCCCCGCAGATGTAGGCGAGTTCGCCGAACTGCGTTAACAAATCTCGTTGTCGTCGTTTTGCTGTGATTGCTTGTTCATTGGTAGATCGACTAAGCGCCTACGACGGTAACAGTCAGTATGACAGCACGATTCGGAGCTGCCTTCCCTTCTATAGGCATGCTCCTCTTCCTCCACTTCTGCTTCCTATAGCAAGCATACTCAATGCATAATAGATAAAAAATTGCTCTAAAGAGTGCAGAATTGCAGACCTCTCATTGTCTTCCCTTCTACATGCCTGCTTCTCTGCCTCCACTTCTTACACGTTTCCTCATGTTCTCTTCCAATTTAGTACCGCCAGCCAATAGCTCCAACTTGCCTTGTTTACCTGTCCCTCGGCTGTTTTTTTCATGAAGATGGAAGGTTTTTTTTTTTGACTTAAGATTAAGATGGAAGGGTTAAAAAAAATTTTGAGGGGAAACGGACCTGCAGTTGTACGATACGTACACAGCCATTGGTCTAATAATATCTGGAAAGATATATGGGCCCATCGTGTTGTAATTTTTTTAACTGAACGTGTTGTAATATACGTACACATGCATAGGTCTAATAATTTTTGGAAAGACATATGGGCCCAACGTGTTGTAATTCTTTTTTAAACTGAACGTGTTGTAATTGGAATAGGTGTGTCATGTTTGTTACGTAAATCTCATTGTTCTGTTTAAAATCCTAGCCACTAATTTTAGATCCAACCATATAAATCATTTAAATGATGTGGCTTACGGATGTCTAATAAAGCCACCACATTAATACACATCATCAGAATTATTTTGACTGTTGGATCCAAAATTAGTGGTTGGGATTTTAAATAATAACCGTGAGATTCATGTAACAAATATGTCACACGTGTCCCAATTAATACAACACGTTCTACATGTACACGCGATTAGTCTTTTTTTTCGACCAAACCATGCGTGAGTCCTTTTTTTTTTTGCATGGTAATATGATCTCATTGATAAATAAAAAACGAGATACAAAGTACGTATACATCGATCTTACAGATTTCGAAAGATAGGGTAAACCTATGAGACAAACCAACGCCTATCCATCTTCTTCGGCACCACCGTAGCAGCCACCAAAGAAAAAAATAGACAGATCACCTCTTCCCCGAGCTCGACGCGGCTCCATCGCTGATCATCAGCTTTTGGACCTACAAAGTAGTTTGCCGTAGGACAAACTATTGCCGTTGAAAGAATCAGACCGGGCAGCACGACCCGGACACGCCATCGAATTTCAGCACTGGCACCCCCGCACGACGACGTCGGAGTAGGGAACCAGAACCGTCAGCCTCCAACCACGAACCCACCACAAGGTGCACCATCTTCCAGCTGTCACCAGTGCAGACCACTGTCTGCACGTATTCCTGGACGAATACTTTCTGCTCTACCATGGCGCCGGAGACAACGCCGCAGCAACGGGGACAGAGCAGGAGGAAAAAACCCATCTGATGGAGTCGCCGCCGCCGCCTCGCCGACACCATCCATGAACCCTACAGCCACCGATCTGAAAAATCGGCAAGCACACAGTGCCACCAACTCCGAGACGCCGCCATGAAGGACAACGCCGGTGTGGGAGTAGAGTTGAGACAGATTTATTTGCCCGGGCGCCGCTCCCACCACCCCAACGGCGCACCATGCAAGAATACTCCCAACCCTAATTACCATGCAAAAAACAGGGTCCCCCTCCCTCCTGCCGCCGGAGCGGCAAGCGGAAGGAGAGGGCCCCAGCTCTTCCGCCGGTGGCCTCCGGCGGCGGCGGCGCCGTGACCTGCAGTGACGGCGGCGGCTAGGGTAGGAACTCGCGTCGCCTCACGATCGCCTAGGAGCGCCTCGCGAGCTAAAACGTTTCGTGACTATACTCGCATACCACGCGTGAGTCCTAATTCACGTACATACCGAACGAAAGCGTCCAGTCATGCTATCGGTTGAACAGTACAAAAAAGTCTGGATGCTATACGATTGTCAAAAAGATTAACTGGATGCTAGACGTGTACTTTGCCCAGATCTCGGTAAAAAGAAAAACAGCTTTAATTGTTTTTCCTATACGTACTGAGTCGGCCATGCATATGAGAAACTGACAAGCACATGCATTTAAAGCACTTAAGGAGGCATATTTTAATGGCACATCAGTCGGATCGTGTTCCTGTGTAGAATTTTCTTTATCTACACACTATGCACTGCCAATTAATTAGGACATATTTTATTCTTAAGAGTAAAGAAAATATTGGAACGGAAAACCCCAAAAATATTTTCCTTGTAAACTCGTTTTGGGACTAAATTTGTATCAACAAAAGATACTTTCAGAGAGATTTGAGCATAAGTGAAAGTTACTTTAATAAACGTAGCGAAGGTGAATCGTTAGAAAAAAAAACCTACTCCAATACCCCCCAAAATTTAATAAAAACCTATGAAACGAATAATCCTTAAGCTGCCAGTATGCCACGCAATAAGAGCAAATTTCCACATGATTGTACATTAGAACGTTAAGAATTTAAGAAACACAAACTTTCATAGCAAGAATACATTACATACGTCTAAACTACTTCTCGCTGTAATCGATCATGTGCATCCGAGTTACTTCTAAAAGGACATATAAATTATGGACACAATGTAGCAGTGCACAATTCCACGGGAATTTGATCTGTAAGATGTAGTAGACTATTATTTTGTTAAGTCAAGATGGTGGTGCAAGACCTTGACTTTATGTATTCAAAGGTTTCCATAACCGGTAGGTTTCTTGACCTTTGTGGGCAAATATAATCCCATCACCTGGCAGCAAATGGGCAATTCCAGAAAGGCCCATTAGAGTTTCCTCTGCTGCACATTGTACACGGGCAATTCTGAAAATATATTTTTTCGTCGCTATTACAGCATAGTAGATTAGACACAAGGAATCATCTAAGATATATATTTTTCAACTGGATAGCCATAACTGTGCCACCTTAGCTTTCAGTTGATTGTTTGCTTAGTTTAGACAAATATGGACCTCCTCTGCTGCACATTGCAAATGGGCAATTCTGAAAATATATTTTTTGGTCGCTATTACAACATAGTAGATTAAACACAAGGAATCATCTAAGATCTTTTTTTTTCAACTGGATAGCCATAACTGTGCCACCTTAGCTTTCAGTTGATTGTTTGCTTAGTTCAGACAAATATGGACTGATCAAGATAACTTTATAGAAATTGTGTTGAAACTACTCGGAAAAATTGTGTGCGGTTATATATCCGGCAACATGAGGGCTAGCACCTTGACAGTGGCATGTTGGATGCAAGGTGGAACTTTTGAAGGCAAGATCGAGCACGTCAACGATAGGGGTGATGACCGAGGGACTCTCTATCCACGATCTGTGATGGCTAGAATCTTAGGCAAACAAAATCAATACAATAGGAAAACTACATGCTAGAGGTTGATATGTGACTCCTTGTCTCCCAGCGCCTTACGAACGCTGAAGATGAGTATTGTGTGGTAAAAAAAATGCAAAGTGCAAATAATAAGCAACAATCTCCGAAAAAAAAGAGTATGTTGAAAAGATAGAAATAACAAAGCGATAAGAATAATTCTTAGATAAAATGGCTAATAATTACCACATTGATCAACTATAATCTTATAATCTTAAAATTTACATATCTACTCCCTCTATTTATATTGGTTGTAATAACATCTAATAGTGTGGGACAGAGGGAGTACATGTTATATATGCCCAGCACATTGTGGCCAAAAAAGACATAATCAATCATAAATAGGGTGGTTAGTGGGTTCGTTGTACCGTCATCCCACAAAATCATATGTTTGTCGTCATGTGTATTTCACCAAGAAAAAATATAATTTAGTCGGAAACGACATGCAATCAATAACAAGATGCTAGTGATGAGTTAGTAATCTCGATGCTTCGTTACTATAGTCTTAAATCGGCACCATGTCTCTGTGGTGGCATGCATGTGTTTGCGTGGTGCCACAAATGGTAGACCAATCTAAAAGCACTCTCTAAAGGTCGAGCAACAGTAAGTATATTTCCCACACATATACGGTGACTATAGAATTCCTCCAGCATAGTATGAACATCCATACAACTATAAATTTATTCCACGAACACTTTCGGCACACTAAAAATAATGCACTCACATTTTCCAATTTCTTTCCTCGGGATCTCTTGGATGAAATTAGGGAATGAAGTAAGTAGATTACATGGATTTAGAGCACATTTTATTACCTACTCTATAAGAATCATCTAGAAAGCAGAGAGGTTTGGTTCCATTAAAATAGGAAAACCTAATATAGCTGTTAAATAGTGACATATTGGAGCCGAATGAAACTAAAATTTCATGTTTGATGTGAAGCACATGGATAGAAGTTATACTTGGAAGGAAAGACAACTTTGACTCTGCTTTGTCTACAAATAAGGAAGTTTTAAGTAGTGCAACTATGAACATCGTGGAGATTTCAATCCTTGCTCAGGATGAACGCTACCGGCATGCTAAATACATGGAAGTCGAACAGGAAAAGTGGTGTTTCCAGTGGCTAACAAGTGAGTAATCAGTAAGGACATACCATTGGGAGGGAAACAACAAGTGGTACCGCATCATAGTTGCACATAGTTAGATCTCAAACGATTTTTAAAGTGTCAAATTGTATATAGCAGAATTACCTCCTTTTGGGAGTATAACAACGGGCATGCCATATTTTCTCTGTATGGCCTTGCACGAAATGCTAGAGAAACACATAGCTAAAGAGCCACACTAGCGAGCATACCACAATTGATCTAGGGACGCTTCGTTTCGTTGGTATCCTCAAGAAAACTTGCTTTAGACAGACGGGCCCGAACTCGTTGCAGAACCTGCTAGCCAATACTGACGACGATGGTCGTGCCAGAACCCTCCTGCTACTTTGGCGTTCCTGGCATTTGCGCAACGACATCATACACCAGGAGGGCAAAGCTTCTGTTGAAGGCTCGGTCCTTTTCCTCCAATCCTACCTCAGCTGCTACAACCAGGAACCTACAAACACTGCCTGATCGTAAAGGAAAATCCGCTGTCAGCCCGAGCTCCTGCCATGACACCTGCCCATCGCCACCCAAGAGGTTTTGGTGTGCCCCCCTTGCCGGTTGGGTCAAAGTTAACACCGATGGTGCGTTCCGTAGCAGTGGTCTGTTGGGGGAATTGGAGCCATCGCGAGAAACAGCGATGGCCTTGTTCTATTCTCTGCTCATCAGAACCTCCAGAGGTGCGCCGATGCTGAGGAAGCTGAAGCCAGAGCTGCTCTCCTGGGTGCGAAGCTCCTGTCCGCGTATCCAAGTTCCAAGATTATCCTGGAAACTGACAACAACTCCGTCGCCAATGCAATTCAATCCCCAGCCCCGGACAGATCAAAACTCTGGGTAGTCTTCGAGGAGATCCAACTGGAGCTAAGGAAGTTCTCTGAAGTTTCCATCGTCTTTACTCTGGACCTGCAGAGAGCGCAACGGCGTTGCTGATGCCCTTGCCAAGATGGTCGTAGATTCCTCTGACTGTGTCTTTTACAATGATGTTCCGACATCCATAAGAGAGCTTGTAATTGGGGACATGAACCCACCTCATTATAATTAATTGAATCCCCCTTTTCTCAAAAAAAGGTGAAAGTTATATCTCTTCTCCATGTGTAGTACTAAGACTAGTCACAATGGGGAGTATCATATACTAGTATCATGCATATGATACTAGTCTATGTTACTACCTCCACAATGGGTAGTAACATATGAGTGGCATCATATAATACTACATTTATTAGGTTGTAGACTCATCTTGCATTGGAATATGTTATGTTACGGTATCTACCTATTATACCACCACCACCTCTCTTCATTAACTGCAGTGACACGTCAGATTTTGCCAACATGGCATGCATGATACCACGATACTCCCATTGTGGCTAGTCTAATATCATGTCTCTTACAATTAATGAGATGAATGAGAGGGGAAATTGTCTATTTAAGATGAAAATTAATATTACTCCTGCTGAAACGCTAAACAAGAAACACCACCTACTCACTCACTAACAACAATGTGAGACTGTGAGAGCATAACTTTCACGGTGCCATATTTCACCCTTTGTTTTTTGCGAAGACCACTCGCAGCCAAGCGGCCCCATCCGAGACACTATCCATGTGGCACAGACAAGTGGGCCATAGAGCGGGAGAGGATGTGGACGCACCACAAGTCTGGAAATCCAGAGACTGTAGAGGCTAGAAGGGATGTTTCAGTGCTCGTAAACAAAAGATTATGTAGAAAAACAATAAACACTACCTACTCACTAACAATGATGCATTGATGCGAGAGTATACCTTTTGCAGTGCCATATTTCTCTCTTTTGTTTTTTGCGAAGATCATGAAAAAATAGCAGTTGGTGTGGTGGTAGTAGTAAGTATGGTAATTTTACCCATGGGTACGGGTACCTGCGGGTACCGTACCCGCATGGGCAAGGTATGGGCACAATTTTATACTCATGGGTAGTACCCGTACCCTACCCGTTAAGTCGTCGGTAGGGCACGGGTATAACTTTATACCCGTGGGTATACCCATACCCTACCCATTATATAGACATGTAGATTTTAACCATGTAGCTTCAACATATGCAGCCCGATATTGAGTTGAGATAATTGTCATACTCATCTCTCTGTTATTGAGTTGAGATAAATGTTTTTTCGTCAAATATGCTATCGATTAATGTAAAATTGTGAATAACTTGTGTACTAAGTGATCTACCCGTTGGGTACCCAATGGGTATGGGTACCCCCGTCGGGTATGGGTATGGGTAAAGTTTCATACCAGTGGATACGGGTATGGGTAAAATTTTGTACCCATGAACTATTCGGGTATGGGTATGGTATTGCTCTGCCCGCACCATACCCTACCCATTGCCATCCTTAATGATGCGAGAGTATACCTTTTCCGGTGCCATATTTCTCTCTTTTGTTTTTTGCGAAGATCATGAAAAAATAGCAGTTGGTGTGGTGGTAGTAGGTGAAGTGAGAAGGTCCCATATAACCGAAAAAGACTTTCTGGCGGAGCCGGTGTCTACCGGTCAGTCATCTATCGTCCATGTGCATCGTGATTCGTGCTGCGTCATTTTGCCATGTTTGATCAATTTCAACTTGATATGATACACATTTGGATTTGAATTGAAACCGTGATGAAAACTTGTAGATTTTAGTTATCTCATAAGCATAACACATAGATTTCACACATATTTATACTATTTCAACTTTTTTCCAATCAAATTATGTTTCACAACAAAATCCTACTAGATTTAATGACGGCTTCAATTAGATTTCAAATATATATCATGTCAAGTTGAAATTGGTCAAACATGACAAAAGACGTAGCACGAATCACGAAGCAAGTGGACGATGGATGACTGACCGGTAGCTAGGGGATCCGCCAGAAAATCTGCGTTGCCCATATAACCCATTCTCCCCCTCCCTGCAAAGCACACCTCATTGCTCACTCAGCACCAGCGTCTCGGCTCAGGAGAAGCAGAGATGGGCTCCACGGCCGCCGACATGGCCACGACCGCCGACGAGGAGGCGTGCATGTTCGCACTCCAGCTCACCTCGGCGTCGATCCTCCCGATGACGCTGAAAAACGCCATCGAGCTCGGCCTCCTGGAGACCCTGGTGGCCGCCGGCGGCAAGTCGCTGACCCCCTCCGAGGTTGCCGCCAAGCTCCCGTCCACGGCGAACCCGGAAGCGCCGGACATGGTGGACCGCATGCTCCGGCTTCTTGCCTCCTACAACGTGGTGTCGTGCGTGGTGGAGGAAGGCAAAGACGGCCGCCTCTCCCGCCGGTACGGCGCCGCGCCCGTCTGCAAGTTCCTCACCCCCAACGAGGACGGCGTCTCCATGGCCGCGTTCGCGCTCATGACCCAGGACAAGGTCCCCATGGAGAGCTGGTGAGTGAGTGGAGTTAATTACTCTTAGATTGATCACTGCATCGTTCCTCTTCTTACCTTGCCCATTTGTCCTGTCGCTGGCGTGTGGTTCATCACATAGTACGGCATAAGTGTCTTTCTTTGCCAAATTGAGCTTCACTAACAGGTAATAGCAGTTCTAAATTAGCACTACTGTACGAGCTAGAGAACCTCATCTATTCATTCATGTGTCAGTTAAATAGAAATATTTCAGGACATTGTGTTTGCCGTGTGCATTGTCGACAAAATGTCGAGCTGCTTTTAGAGGAAGAATTGGGCCACATGGTGACTTTTCCTGTCTTGATCCTAGGCATAATCACTCAAACAAAGATTTTTTTTTCATATAGTTAGTCAACTAGCTAGACATCCTTTAAATCGATATGATGTAGAAGTACTTGCTTAGGAAGGTTCAGAGTTCGGTTCAGACAATCTTCAGTCCTTCGCTACTCTGAAAATTGCATCTGTTTGCCTGTCGCAGAAGACATATGGCAAGAAGAGGAAATGCTTAATCATTGCCTGCTAAAGCAGATCATACCGGTAGCATTAATTGGATGAAGTATTACTAGCATGGAAATGTTTTCATGGCAACCACTTCACACTATGTCCAGTTGTTGGAATAAAATGTGTTCTCCGAACGAATCTCAGGTACTATCTCAAGGACGCGGTCCTTGACGGCGGCATCCCGTTCAACAAGGCGTACGGCATGTCGGTGTTCGAATACCACGGCACAGACCCGCGCTTCAACCGCGTGTTCAACGAAGGGATGAAGAATCACTCCATCATCATCACCAAGAAACTCCTCGAGCTCTACGATGGCTTCCAGGGCCTCGGCACCCTCATCGACGTTGGCGGCGGCGTCGGCGCCACCGTGGACGCCATCACCGCGCACTACCCCACCATCAAGGGGGTCAACTTCGACCTCCCCCACGTCATCTCCGAGGCGCCGCCGTTCCCGGGCGTCACCCACGTCGGAGGCGACATGTTCAAGAAGGTGCCCTCTGGCGACGCCATCCTGATGAAGGGGATCCTCCACGACTGGAGCGACGAGCACTGCGCGACGCTGCTCAAGAACTGCTACGACGCGCTGCCGGCGCACGGCAAGGTGGTGCTGGTGGAGTGCATCCTGCCGGTGAACCCGGACGCAACGCCCAAGGCGCAGGGGGTGTTCCACGTCGACATGATCATGCTCGCGCATCACTCCGGCGGCAGGGAGAGGTACGAGCGGGAGTTCCAGGCGCTCGCCAAGGGAGCCGGGTTCGCCGGCGTCAAGTCCACATACATCTACGCTAACGCGTATGCCATCGAGTTCACCAAGTAGATGAGATCCAACGATTCAGCCTCCAGGCAACGTCCACCAATTTGAGAACGATCGACTTCGATCTTGCTGGGAGCTGCTGCTCTTGCAACGATCTGCATATGTACTTCTGCTTGGATTTTCCTCTGTTTTCCATAATGTTCTCATGCTCTAAATCCACTTTGAATTCTAATGCTTGTGTCGTCGATCTGTTCGAAATGTACCATTAATAATGCGGCTCTGAAAGGTTGCATATGTTATATATATGATGTAATGACATGATTTCTCTCCTTTGTTGAATATACGAGTAAACTGAAGTGCCATTGATCTTCCTCCCCAAAAAATATTCCTACAACGCTCTAGTGCTTGTAGTCGTCGCTAAGTGGTCTACGGATCTGGATGTATTTTTTGTTGCTTCTGGTGTTCTTTGTACCGCCATGACAGTTGATGAATAGATCGGAAGTTTCTCGCAAAAAAAAAGTTGTTATATGTCTTAGTTAAGTCCTCTTAGAAAAACCGTTATGTTATTCCAAGTATACGAATAATGGTGTGTGGCAATAATTATTACATAGCAAGTACTTGTCCGATAAGACGTTGGCGCAAGTTCAGGCGAGACCAACTGATTCTCCATTTTGGAAAGATCTTATGAGGGTAAAAGATTTGTGGGATCACCTCTGTCATAGGTTGATGGAGGTGGAACTTTCGGATGTGCCAGACTCGTTTGTTTGGAAGCTTACGAATAATGGTGTGTTTTCTGTTAAGTCTATGTACGGAGATCTGATGAATGGACACACTAGGTATCTCCGCAAATATCTTTGGAAGCTAAAAATTCCGCTTAAGATTAAAATCTTTTTGTGGTTCCTTAGTAGAAAGATGCTACTCACAAAGGATAACCTGGCTAAACGACGGTGGCAAGGGTGTAAGAAATGCGTCTTTTGTGACTCGGATGAGACTGTTGAGCATTTGTTCATCTCTTGCCCTTTTGCTCGTATTATTTGGCGTATAGTGTTTAGTACCTATAATATTCCTCCACCAGCCAATATAAATAATATTTTTGGTAATTGGTTGAATGGTATCGATAATAAGAATAAGGCTAGAATTCGTATTGGGGTTTCAGCCTTATGTTGGTCGATTTGGAACTGCCGGAATAACATGGATTTTAACAGAACTAGGAACTTTCATGTCTTGCAGGTTATCCATATGGCGATGCACTGGATTCAGCTATGGACTTTCCTCCTCCCACCGGATCAGTGGGAGCTTATGGCTTCAAGATGTACATGGCTCCTGACGGTCGCTCAGGATATCTTCTGCCGGGGTGGGTGGCAGCACATTAGTGGCCCTCGCAAATGCGAGGGCATTGTCTTTAGTATGTTGAATGCTCCAAGGAATTAAATTGTGTTTTCATCGATATCACATTATGTACTAAGAACTAATATGGCTCTACCACCACAAATTTAAATATGACAATATGCAGATAGGTAGTATCTTCAAACAATATTAATTTCTAGGCCATGGATTATTACGTCATTTCTATAAACACCCATATATTTTATTTGTGCGATACTATATTAGTAAACATAACTGTATTTTCTATATGATGTTAGATTAGTAGGCGAGGTTAATGTCGGTATTATATATAGTTACAAAAGTTTTTGTATTTTGTTGAATAACAATAAGAGTTTTGAGTGCATCGACTTTAGTACGTTCAAAGTTTCCCAAGAAGAAATAGTACGGCTCTAACACCAACAAAAATGATATAGTAAATAGTATATATAAATATGTCGCCAATATTTTAATTTCTAGGCCACATATTATTTTGATTTGGGGTATACTCAATATTCAACATTCATATGCTCTTTTATGTTTTGAAATGATAATTAGAAATGTACATACCATAGAGAACTAATGTGTGGTTGTATGGCTAGAAGGGAGTTTGTATCTCTAGTCACCATATGTCAACACCCTCGATAATAATGAACATGTAACAACTGTGAGATTCATTAGGATTCCATGTCAGACCTATATTTTCAGTGATCGTTGTCGGTTCTAGGTCCACATATTATTTGATCCCTACTTCGTGCATGTCTCTATTTTTTAATATTAACTTTTAAATAATTTATCTGTATTGGTGGTGATACTTATGAATATATATTACTTAGGGTCTACAAATTGTATTAAAAAAGATCCAACAAATGGACAATCGGAAGGCTGGCGGTTTTATAGGAATTTGTATTATCTCTCTGTTTTTCAAGTTTTATTATGATTTTATCATACAATAAATTATTTTGATAATAACCTGATAATTTCTGGTGTTAGCTATTTTATCAATGTGATGTGCACATATGGTCTAGATGCTTAGAGTTAACAAAATAGACAATCAAGAACTATGTTTTTATAATTAAACTGAAATTCATGAAGACTGTGTGTTTCTTATGTCGGCGTGGAACTTTTAAACTCTTAGTCTCATCAGAGTAAGATGTGCAGCCTTCAAAAGAAAGTTTTTCAAGAGTTGATTTTCAAACCATTCATATACTCTTCTGTGTTTTAAACTCGAAATTAGAAATGTAGATGTCTTAGAGAACTAATGTGTGGTTTTATGGCTAGAAGGGAGCTTGTATCTCTAATCACCACATGTCAACACCCTCGATAATAATAAACACATGACAACTATAAGATTCATTAGGATTCCACGCCAGACCTATATTTTCCGTGATCGATGTCGGTTCTAGGTCCACATATTATTTGATCCCTACTTTGTGCATGTCTCTAGTTTTTAATAATAATTTTTTAAATATTTTCTCTTGATAATGTGTTGGTGGTGATGCTTATGAATATATATCACTTAGGGTCTACAAATTGTATAAAAGAGATCCAACAAATCGATAATCGGAAGGCTGGCGGTTTTATAGGAATTTCTATTATCTCTCTGTTTTTTTAAGTTTTACTATGATTTTATCATACAATAAATTATTTTGAGAATAACCTAATTATTTCTGGTGTTAGCCGTTTTATCAATGTGATGTGCCCATCTGGTCTAGATGCTTAGAGTTAACAAAATAGACAATCGGGAACCATGCTTTTATAATTAAACTGAAATTCGTGAAGACTGTGTGTTTCTTATCACTACGGGAAAATCCCTCTCTGCCGAGTGGTCTCGGCTTTGCCGAGTGCAAAATGTCGGGCTGACTCGGCGAAGAGCGTCTAAGCCGTCACCGCGCAGACGACACTCGGTGAGGCCGAGACCACTCGGCAAATACAACGTTCGCCGGCACTGCGTGGATAAAGAACTCGGCGAATACCGTTCTCTCGGCGAAGAACATAGAAAACACTCGGCAATACTGAGATCTCGGCGAAACGGATGACCACGTGGCGCTTGCCATTGGGTCCCACATTTCCGCGGCGATGCGTGAATTTCACCGAGTGCCGCACCCGGCAAAGATGGGATGCCTTTTCTTCGCCGAGAGCCACCCTCGGTAACGTGTGTGCGGGAAACTTTTGATATTTGCCGCCTTTTCCGTAAACAGTTCGCCGAGTGTGTCGGTGGACGGCACTCGGCGAAGAACTGGCGCGGATAAAATTTGGATTGCCGTGCAAACTTAATCCTCTTTGCCGAGTTTGTCAGTGGACGTCACTCGGCAAAGGAATGGGCGGGAAGGAAAATTTCGTTCCGCGCCATTTCTTCGCCGAGTGTTGGGCGTCGCCGAGAACTGCTCTCGGGAAAATAGGTGGGCGGGAGATAAAATTTCAGTACGCGCCAATTCTTCGCCGAGCAGCCATCTTTGCCGAGGGCCGTGCTCGGTGAAATTTGGGTTTTCCCGCTCTTTCCCCTCTCCTGCGTCTGGTGTTTTGGCGCCAGTTTCTCAGCCCTAACGACGCCTATAAATACTCCACCTCTTAGACAGGTTACTCACTCATTCTAGCTTGTGCTCAAACACAAAACATTCGGATTCCCCAGCTATGTCCTACAGTGAATGCAACGGCATTCGACTGTGAATCACTGTAGGGCTATAGCTGGGGGAAACCGTGTGTTTTTTCCAGCTATATTTAGGTATTCAACACAAGTTGTTTTTCAGATTAATTCGTGTCGTCCAACACAAATCATCCGGATTCCCGAGCTGAGTCCCACACTGCATGTGATATCGCAGCCAGTGTGGGACTGTAGCTCGGGGAAACCGTATGATTTGTTCATCGATGTGTTTAGTCGCAAAGTATTTTATCTTGTTTATTACACGACCTGCAAATTTTTTGGGTGGTAAAATTTTCGGCGGGAAATTTTGGCGGTTTTTTTTTGGCGGGAATTTATTGGAGGGAAATTTTGGGCGGGATAGCAGGTGGGAAGGCTATAAAAGACCCCCCCCCCCCTCCGCCCCGGCCACTGATCTTTTACACACAAATTCGCCCGGCCATCGTAGATAGTCTCAGGAGAAGGATGTGGAGTGAGCTTGAAGACTCCGAGCGTGGGCACTGTGTGTTTTCTCGCACTCCCGGCATGGTCAAGCTGGAGGAGAAGTGGAGCGGGCGCGCACTGATGGCGACGGTGGGAGGTAGCCGACCACCGGTGTCGCCGGAGACGGTCGTGGGGACGGTGGTGGTGCAGTGAGGTGTGAACCGCCACAACGTCAAGGTGGAGGTTTGCGCGCCGCCATTCGACTTCTTCGTGCGCTTCCGCTTCAGCGAGGACTGCACTCGCGTCCTCCATGCCTCCCCCGGCCTCGCCGTCAACGGGGAGACGCTCACGATGAGCCGCTGGCATCATGGGCACGGAGGGCGGCCATCGGACCTGTCGTACTTAACGAAGCTGAGGTTTGAAAGGTTCCCACGGGAGGTGTGGGAGCCCCAAGCCGTGAACCAGTTCATCAACAGGCTAGGTGGGCAGCTTGTGGAAATGCTCAAGCCGGAGCACAGCTGGTATCTGAGTGTGATGGCGTGGATGAAGAATCCATCAGAAGTTCCTACCGTCTACGATGTGGAGGTGCCGGAGCCTGAGCTTCCACCGTTTGAGTTTGACGCCCCCTACTCAACCACGACGAAACCGTCACTGGTTCATACTATCCGAATCCATGTGGAGCAGGTCGTCGACCCGGGTCCGTTCTTCAGGACGGGAGGCCACTGCTTCGAAGGGCCATCTGGCATGGGATCGGCCGGAGGAGAAGATATTTGATGAGAAGATCGTAGGTTTTAATTAATTTGTTAGTTGTTCGTGATTGTTGTAATTTGTTCTACATGTTTATTTGTTTGTTAGTCAATTATGTATCGGCGGTTCCGGAATGTGCTCGTTATGTGTTAACGTTAAATCAAATATGTCTTCGATATTAAATGTGTGTATTTTAATTAAATGTATTCTTGTCACCACATACCCGGAATATGTGATCTTATCCACTCCACCGACAGCCACCTACCACGCGTGAATCACCTGCTATAAGGCAATTAATTAAGGGAAAAGAAAATAAAACTCACATGTGATATCACAAGACTCCGAGATACGTGTGACCGACTTCACACACACCGCACTTTTCCCTCTCGAGATTAAATATGTGATAACATGAGCCCAAATCAGGTTAATTATGTTCACATGGCCCACCCAAACACAACCAAGTATAAAAGTCCTTGTAACTACCCCCTTTCGACGCCCGTCGAAGGGGTAGACGACACGGTTCACTTCTGGTCAACTGTGGGTGGGTTTCGACGGAGGCGGGGGCTTCAGGGTTTCGATGGAGGCGGGGGCAAATCAAGTGGCCACAAGAAGAAGAAATTATCATTTGATGAGTGGACGAACATTACATCTTATGTCTTGAAGAACACGACAGAAGTAGAACCCTACATTGAGTAAGTGCTCAGTTTACGGTGTATTGTTAGGCACACTTCCATTTCCTAGTTTGTGGACTAACTCCGTTTCTTGATCGTTGCCGTTCATAGGTTATTTGAGACAGAAACCTGGAAACATCGAAGACCATGTACCGACAATGACAAGTTGGTTCTTTTAAAAAAGGGAGGTGAAGGAGGCGGCGGTTTCATTCCGTGGTTCAAAGCTAAAGTAGGGAATATCCCCTTGTTTCATTCCATGTTTGTGTAAGATGTTTCGTCAACACTAAAATATCATACTTGTTCCTATTGCACTTGTAGGGAATATCTGACCCGAATATGAGGCCCGACTTGAAGAAACTTACCTCATGCACCTATGCCGTCAAGACCTATAATTCTTATGACGTGAATGGGTTCCGCTTCCATACCGATCATTATGAAAAAACTCGTCCAAACCCGAAGACAAGAAATTCCGGGGTCTTATGTCAAGGGAAGGATGGCCTTGATTACTTTGGAATAGTCATGGAAATAATTGAACTGGATTGTGAATTCGGCAAACAGATTCGTCCTGAAATTGGGTTGGTCGAAATTGAGCGAGAATCCGTCTACACAGGAGATGATGTCTATATCCTAGCACACCAAGCCATCCAAGTTTTTTATCTCCTGTACCCATGCAAAACTGTGAAACGTCTAATAGGCTGGGATGTAGTGATCTCGGTACCGCCACGTAATAAAGTACCTACCCCTAACGATGACGACTACCACCAACGCCTAAACCCGAACACCTACTAGGGAAAGTTCTATCAGGAAGATGGGCTGTCAGGCCAAATGAACATCAACTTGCCTACTGTAGATGACATGGAAGAAGACGACGATGTCATTGGAGTCGACCATGAGCAAGAGGACGGTGAGCTGGTTGTCAACCAGAGAGAGGTGGAGCTTCTTGAACGGATGCACCTACCCGATGAAGAGGAGCCGAGCGGTCCACCTCTAGACTACGTTCCAGATTGGTGGTACAATCGTGATAGTGATGATGATGATTCTGGTCCAAGTTATGATCCAAACAATGTGGACACGGGCTTCTGAAGCTTTGTACTCGTCGATTTAGAATATCTGTCTGTATGAACCATTTGTGAAGTACTATTTTGAATGAACCATTTGTGATGTAATATTTTGTATGAACCATTTGTGATGTAATATTTTGTATGAACCATTTATATGCCACTTCTGAAGCTTATTGTTTTTATTGTATTCTTATGAGTTTTGCCAATTTCTTCTTATGAGTTTTCTTTAAGCCAATTCATTACTATTGTGTTTTTACTTGTACTAATCAACACATTCTTTGTGATGACAGGTGATTGAGACATGGCAGGGGAAGGAGAAGCCGGGCTCCAAGGAGAAGCGGCTTGCGGCGACCAAGAGTGTTGCCAAGGAGAAGGACCTCAAGAAGCAGGTGGCGGCCAAGGAGAAGCGGGCACACAAGCTTGGCAACGTGTCCAACTATACGCGCAGAGTGCTGAAGGGACTAGCGTGCTCATTGGAAGAAAGCGTGATCGGGCCGCTATGGTGGAGACTTCCGCATGGCGTGGTAGACCCGCGGTTGCCCACAAGGTGCCCCGGGGTAGGCCTCCTTCTCGCTTGAGTAGTCCTCTGCCCTCGGTTTCGTCTTCCGAGTCAGAGGAGGAGGAGCTGGCCGAGGAGCCCTTGGTGGAGGAGGATGCGGTGCCTAGTGAGGATGACTACCAGGAGCGGCTCTCGGAGGTGTCAGAAGAGGAGGAGGAGGAGGAGGAACGGCGTGAGGAGAGTGAGGAGGATGAGGATGCCGTGGCGGATGAGGATCTCTTGACAGATCATCCACTAGATTTGCTCGGCGAAGTGCGCGAGGGTAAGGTGTACTTGCGAGGGCCTTCGAGCTTTCCACAACGCAAGTCACATGGCTTACTTGATGTCACATCAGATGCGTAAGTGGTGGTTTAAAATGTTGTTACCTTCTACTTTAGTTACCTTTTCATTACAAGCATCTAACTTATGTTTTTCGTATGTGCAGGTCATTCAAGTGGGTGGGCCCAAAGTGGGAACGCTTACCTTCTGGCGTCCTTGGCCTTCTTATCAAGAATCTCTACCCTGGATTGATCGACTTCAAGAAGGATGGAATCACCACTGGTGAAAGGGGGTCTGCTTGGTCTTGGAACCACTTCACGATGGTTCACGACTCCGTCCACGGCCACCTCGGCATGCGGCTGATCAACGAGTTCTGGGTTAGTAATTTCTATAACTTTACTACTTAATATCAAGAGTTTGGATTTCGTCGTGGTAACCCCTTTGTCCTATGCTCAATGTTTGTAGGACTTTTTCACACTCGTCGATGGTGAAGGTAAAGATGAGGTGGCTAAAAAGGTGTTGATTAAGATGGCGAAGAAGCTCATCCCCGACCAGCTTTACGAGGCCCGTATTTCCGCTGTTGTCCAGTTCTATGCAGAGTATATGCAAAGGACAATCACCAAAGAGGACGCTAGGCCCGTACACCTGTCGAAAGCCCATTACTTGAAGGTAACCACATATATTTTCCTACTATTCTCCACATGACTGATGAATAGTTCTACTCATAAGGACCTTTCTTGTGTTAAATAGGTGATTCCTCAATGGCTAGCCGCCCATAAGCCTTGCTACAAGAAGATTGTCGACAAGTGGGTGTCAGATGGGTTCAAGGCGCAAAACAAGTCGGCATGGGGCCGGCGTATGATGGTAGGCGAGCACGGAGTCCACCGTCAAGGCCCCCTCACACTTGACGGCCTCGTGGCACACAAGGTAATAAATCATTTTTGTCCTTTCCATTCAAGTTTTTATTTCTGTCCCATAATATTTTTGGTGTCAATGAATTGTAGGAGTTAAAGGAGGGAGTGAAAAAGACGAAGATGCAAGTGTTCGTTGAGACCCGGAGGCCAAAGAAGCTGGATCCGGCTAAACCCTTGGAAGAGCAGTGGATCACCACCACCGCGATGAAACAACAAAAGAACTACTGCTCCAAGTTCAAGGAGGTCCACGGTGAGGCGTCTGATCCTTTGACCTCTCCTTTCGACCCCAATGTTGCTATGCTCGCGGTACAAGGCAAGCTGAATGGCCGGCCTTATATTGGCGGTGCTTCCTTCGATTCATCGGGCATCCCACCACTTGCCGAGATTCGTGCTAGGCGTACGAACTCAGCCCCCGAGATCGAGCGCCGCCCAAGGGTCGGACTTGAAGCCATGGCTGCAATGGAGGTACACGTGTCGTTTTTCAACCATCTTTTCCACTATTGTACATGTTTGCATCGCCATGACCGCTTCTTTTACATGGTTGCAATCCTCTAGGCTGAAGTGGAGAGAAATAGGAATCTCGCGGCGGAGGCTAAGGCGAGGGCGCATGCTGAAGAGGAGAACAACAAGCAAATGCATGCACATATGTCAAACCAACAAGCATGCCTCCAGGCCCTTATGGCCGTAAGTGCTTTAACTTTTTCTTTCAACTAAAGCATGTGCTTGAACTTTGCGAACTAACCCTCCTCTTCGGTTTGCAGAGGATGCCCGCAGATTCGTCGCTTCCTCCTTTACCTCCTCTTCCTCCACTAGTTGCCCCCCTACTCCTCTTGGTAAGTGCTCTTGGGACTAGCTACGCAATAATTCATTTCTTGTTTGCTTACTCGTCTAATGTGAATCTTCATAGGAGTATCGATCGGCTGGATCCCACACTACCACGGATGTTCAAGACGGAGGGAATGGTGGAGGTGAAGACGGAGGGAATGGTGGAGGCGGAGCTCCAAGCCCATCATCGGCGCCAACGGCCTCCAACAACCCCGAGTGAATATGTGGCATTGGTCTGCTGGCTGTGAACTAGTGCCATGTATTTTGGACATGTTTAAACTTGTGTTCTGTGCTTATGAACTTGTGGACTCTGTTTTGTGAACTTTTGGACCATTTGTGCTATATTTTGTTATATGTGTCTCATTTTAATGTTCTGGTTGTGTTGGGGGTGATCCAGTGTTATAGATGAAATATATATATGCATACTGTTTTTGCAAATGCAGGGATTCGTAAAAAGCAAGAAAAAGCTGGACCAAATGGCATCTTCGCCGAGTAAAGCACTCGGCGAACATGACTTCGCCGTGAAAGGCACTCGGCGAAGACGCGCTACAGGTGCCATTTGGTCACCTGGGAAGACACTTCGCCGACCAATGCAGCTTTGCCGAGAAAAACAATCGGCGAAATGGTGCCAAATGGTCACCTGGTAACACACTTCGCCGAGATGTTTCGTTTTGCCGGGCGGTGCACTCGGCGAAGTGGTGCCAAATGGTCACCCCGTGTGGTCCCTTCGCCGAGCCCTTCTGATGAACTGGCACTTGGCGATTAGTGCATTCCCGGCGACGCTTGGCACTCGGCGAAGCATACGGCGAAGTTGGGCACCGGCGCTCGGCGAAGTCTGGCACCCGACGAAGCACCACACGGCGAAGACGTTCGCCGGCGCCCAGTTTGGAGGACACGTGGCGCCATCTGTGCGTTCCATCTTCGCTGAGAGCCTACACCACCGGACTCGGCGAAGTTCTGACACACGCCTGATGCTCATCTGACAAGGGACGATCCAGATTGCCTTTTCTTCGCCGGGTGTCTTGTCTAAAGTCTCGGCGAAAAGTTCGCCGTGCATCCCCGACAGAAAGCACTCGGCGAAGCGGCGTCGCCGAGGCGATTTTCGCCGAGACGGTTCTGCCGAGTACCATGCTCGGCGAAGTGTTCGCCGAGGCCAATTCCTGCCTTCGATGTGTGTTTTGGCCACACGACGAAGAGTGATTTTCCCGTAGTGTATGTCGGTGTGGAACTTTTAAACTTTTAGTCTCATCACAGTAAGATGTGTAGCCTTCAAATAATGTTTTTCAAGAGTTGATTTTCAAACCATTCATATACTCTTCTATGTTTTAAGCTAAAAACTAGAAATGTAGATGTTTTAGAGAACCAACGTGTGGTTGGATAGCTAGAAGGGTGCTTGTATTTTTAATCACCACATATCAACACCCTAATTTTTTTACCATGTGTGTATCATTAAGGGAGATTATCTTTTAAATGGAAGATGGAGTTCTTATCGATTGCTTAGTGGTGGCTCCGTCAATGTAGAAACTTCCCGGCTTTGGTCTTCAGTATAGCTTGTGTGATTGTGTGCCGGGATACGACGAATTCTTGAACATAATTTTTTACTAAATTAATTGTCAAAATTTTATTATCTTTTTGTATGTTTTATACTTAATAAATTAGAAGTGTATTTATTTTTTGGAGAACCAATGTGTGGGTAGACGGGTAGAAAGGTGCTTTTGTTCCCAACCCACCAGGGATGAACCATGTGTGTCGCTAAAACAGATTATCTTTCGAACAGCAAACGACTTTGCCGTCGATAGTGGTGACTTCGCCAACATTGAAGCTCGACAACTCTGGTCATTAGTAGACTATCTGGGAGTGTGTGTACATACGGTGGCAGTGTACTCGTGTGTATGTCAATATCACACTCTATGATTAGAAAAAAATCATGTAGTTATCTTGTCATTTTTTGTCCACTCACGCACAGACGCATTACATATATATTAGTACACTCAACTACTACTACAGAAGTAGTTTTCCTTTCTTAAAAAAAAGTAGTTAATTTCCTTTCTGTTTCACGTGTACCACTATATTCTAGCCGGATCAGTAGGGTTTTTTTTAATCGTGACGCAGTGTTTGTTTTGGAGGAGAAACTTGACACGATGCTATGAATTGTACACAAACGGTATGCCCAGTTTATTTTATATTTTTTAGATTCCATAGGCCCAGCCAATCGATCGCTAAAGTGCTATTGGCTTATGTGCACCAGGTTTTACGTATTGGGTACGTGTTCGGTTCGGCTGCTCCCTGTTTTTTCTTTAAGATCCACATCTTATTGTTTGGGTAGATCTAGACTGAACGTGTCAAACTGAAATTAGCGGTTACATAACTACAAATCTCTTGTTAAATCTTAGACATATATTTTAGATCTAGCTACTAAAATTAATTTAAATGATGTGGCTTAACGTGGTGGCTCTAGTAGACTTCTGTATATTGTTTTTAGTATATAATAGAATAGATGCATTTGTTTGATGGCATATAGCAGGATTGTGTGGGAAATAGTGTATTGTGCGGTGTAACTATAGTGGCACGATACTACAACCGGTACACTTTTACAATTTGCATCTTACGGAGGAGCGATGTGGCCTGCTCCTGGACGACCTTCCAGGCTTCGCGGACATGGCGCTCCTCCGTGAGCGTGCTTCCAATGGCGCATCGGAGCATGTATATGCCACACGCATTGGCGGCGCTCATGTAGGGGCCCAAGTTGGCCGCGTTCACCTCCTCGAGGAGCCTGCGGTTGAGCTCGTTGGCCTTTTTCTCGCCGCCTACCCGCTCCGTGGAGAGAAGACAGAAGCACACGAGCGCGAAGTGCCTGTCGGTGACCACCTCGAACCTGGCGTCGTCTATTACGAGTTCCTCGAAGGCGGCGGCCATGCGGACGTGGGAGCGGATGTGGCCGCGCAGGCCCTCGACGCCGTAGCAGCGGAGCACGAGCCACATCTTGAGCGCGCGGAAGCGGCGGGTGAGCGTCATGGTCCAGTCCTTGTAGTCCACCACGTCGTGCCCCTCCGCCGCCGCGTCCTTGAGGATGTATTCCTGTTCCGTGCCTAGCGCCGCCACCAGCTCCGCCCGCTTCTTCACCCACATCGCGCAGCAGTCGTTGTTGGCCAGCAGCCACTTGTGCGCGTTCATGCTGAAGGAGTCCACCGCCTCCACGCCGTCGACCACGTGGCAGAACTCCGGGCAGGCCAGCGCCGAGCCGGGCTACGTCGACGTGGACCCAGAGACCGTGCGTCGCCGCGACGGCGCAGAGCCCGCGGATGGGGTCGACGGCGGTGGTCTGGGTGGTGCCGACCGTGGCGCAGAGGAAGAGTGGGACCAGCCCGGCCTCCACGTCCGCCTGCATGGCGGCCTCCAGTGCCGCTGGCGAGAGTTCCAACATGTCGTCAAGTGATGTCGGGATCTCGCGGCAGTGGCCGCGCTGGATACCGGCGATACGCGCGGCCTTGCGGAACGAGAAGTGCGTCTGGTCGGAGCAGTACACGACGAGGTCGCCGATCCTCCCCCAGCCAACCTCCGCGAGCTTCCGGTCCCTAGCGGCGACGAGGGCGGACTATGTTACACGGTACGGGGATACGAATACGGGGATACGGATACGGCGATACGGGAAAACGGCATTTTCTGAAAATAAGCTTACGGGGATACGGCGAGTATATGTAGAAATGCATAATAAAATTCAATAGTCCACTACAGATTAAATAAAGTGACATGGAATAGAAATAGGAAATTAATGAGAGCGCCGTTTTGGCTTCCGGGAGCATATGCTCCCCGTATTTTCAAAACAAAATCAAAATTTGAAAACTCATCAAAAAAATCTGAAAAAAAATCATGCACATACCTGACCATGGTAAGCACCACCGTATTTTTTTTGCGCCGAAATGACATCGTACGCGCGCCCTGTACAAAAATAACAAATTTCCTGTCAGAAAATGAGATTCAAAATTTGAATTTCTGACAGGAAATTTGTCATTTTTGTACAGGGCGCGTACGATGTCATTTCGGCGCGAAAAAAAATACGGTGGTGCGAACCATGGTCAGATACTGGATGATTTTTTTTCAGATTTTTTGATGAGTTTTCAAATTTTGAATTTTTTTTGCAAATAACGAGAGCATATGAGCCCGAACTCCAAAGCGAATTTCCGGAAATTAAAGTGCTACGTTGAAAGCTGATCGAAACACTCGCGCTGTTGCAACTGGCAGTGGACAGCGAGAGTATTCCACTCGATTAGGTTTTCTATCCGTCCAGTAGGCCTTCCTATGGGCTGAGTGACAGGCCCGTACGTATCCCTCTGGTATCCCTTGCGTTTTCCCACCATGTTCTGAATTTTTTTCTTTATTTTAATTCGAAAAAATGAGATACTTCGGGATACACGTATCCCATGCGTATCCTTGCGTATCCCCGTCCTGGTGCAGTATCCTGCACCGATACGGCACCTCTGTTCCCTGCAACATAGGGGCGGAGGGCGCAGAGTATGGCCTCGCAAGAGGTGCCCAGCAGCGTGCCTCCGCCGCCTCCGGCGAACAGAAGGCTCGCCGGCAGGTGGAGCGCTTTGCCGAGCCAGTCCACAACCACCATCTCGAGCTCCGCGGCGGCCGGCGAGGCGGCCCACGTGAACGGCACGACGTTGATGCCGGCGATCAGCGCCTCGCCCAGGACACCGGCAGTGCTGCTCGACGCTGGGAAATGAGAGAAATGGCGAGGGCTCTGCCAGTGCATCATTCCTGGCAGGATGAGGTCGCGGATGACCTGCAGCGCAGAGGCCCAGGCGTCGGGCTCCGGCATGGTCGGCGCGTCGGCGGGGAGCTGGTCGCGCAGGAAACCGGGGGTGACATTGGGGCGCACTGGGTAGTCTCCCATGCGGGACCAGTAGTCAGCGATGAAGTTGATCACCTGTTGACCCCGACGCCGGAACTCGTCGGCGTCCAGGAGCTTCACGTACCGCGGTGGCGTCTCGGCAGATGGATTCTGCTTGAGCGTGCCAGCAGTCATGGTTTTGCATATCGGGGATGCAGGTGCCATACGTTATATATAGTCGCTACAGGGTATGGTACACAGAGAACACCCTGGGGTTATGCATACACTGTTAAAAATATGACTGTAAATCTCGCACCTTAGTTAGGAAACTAACCTCCCCTAAATCTCATTGTAACATGTTTTGTCTATATAAGTAGGCGGAGCGAGGGTCACCCAGCGCCTCCCACAGAACTAAAAATAAGGAAAAATATCGGCTTCCCGTGTCCCACTTCATATGTTGAGTATTGAAAATAGAAGTAGCCACAGAAATTAGCCCGCACGAGACCGAAGTATAAACGGTTAGGTAGTTTAGGAGGCTCCTACGTTTAGGGCACTTTTTTTGGGAGATGACTTTTGGGTATTTAGGTTACTTTGTTTTCTTGATTTCAGATGTCAATAAATTAAACTTTTTTTATTGGGATGATGAAAAATGCAAAGTTGTCAAAGAATCCCTCATACTCTCTCTGTTTTTATTTACACTGCGTTCTGAGTTTTTTCAAAGTCAAACTTTTGAAAGTTTGTCCATGTTGAAGGATCGAGTAAATCGACTAGAGCGGGGTGAATAGGAGATTCAAAAATTAATGCTCAAGAAATATGTATGAATGGGAAAAACTTTTGCACAAAGAAGTAACAGGCTGTTAAATAGACAGATTTTACACCAGAGTTTTTAGTGCAATTAACAGGAAGAACAAACATTACAGAAAGTAAAGAATTGAAACGAGTACACCGGTTTGTTTTTCGGAGTTCAAGCTGTTGGCATCAGTTTTAAGTCTCCCCGTTAGGAGGGGATATGCACGCGTGCACTTCTAGCCAGCAAGCATCACCCACTTGCTGCTAATCCCTATTCTCCGTTAACGAAGCTTCACCCGCTTCGCCCAATCACTGATGGCAGATCTTGAGGTGATCTCCGAACCTTTACAAACTTGTCGCGAAAAGTCTACACACCGGATGCTCGTCGGCGACACCTAGCCATCTAGGAGATGCCAAATCTCCAAGGGTAAAAAGCAGATGTTCTTCGGCGAAGACACGCTCTTGTTTGTAGTTCAATGTAACTCAACCTCCAACTCTTACGAATTCAACTCTGGATAATAGTGAGAGTAGGAGGGGGAACTCGAAACTGTAGATCAAAAAGATCTTGGAATTATGCTCAAGTCGCCGACCTTGCCCGTTGGGGTCTAGGTGTGCTATTTATAGGCGAGTCCCGGGAATTAGCCGTTACCACAAAATATTTGTATACGGACAATTGCAACGGTCTAATCGGAAAGCGAGGTTGTCCTTTTGCGAAGCTTATCCTCTGCTAGTGCTGTGTTTGAAATAGAATCACACACCTAGAGCTTCAATATAGAATGTGGGTTATATAAACATGAAAGTCTAACTCTTGAGTATCAGCCTTTATCTTCAAGCGAGATGTTTAACCCAGCACAGGTTTTTGGAAGCAGCCGCGGCCTTTGAATCATGCTTGTGCTTAAGCTAGATTCTCGTGAGTTAAGCGCAGACTGATACTTAAAAAGATTTTCACGGGGTGGCTTGTTGTAAAAGTTTGAGTAATATTGAGTACACAGCAAGTTTCATGTTTAGGCCTTGAAGATCTGCCCCCCTTAATAGTACGGTTGTCCTATAAAGAGTCAAAGCTATAAAAGAGAATACGTCTTCAAATGGGCTTCAGCTCCTGGTCTTAATGTTCACTGGTCAGTCTGGAACTTCATGAGGATTATGCGACTTGAGTTCTGCAAGTGCTCCAAGAGATAGTTCCTCAACCAGTGTCTTCAAGTCCTTGTCTTCAACCTGTGTTGTAGATGGTCGTTGATACCGCGACGACTCATAATGTGTACCAAGGGTAACTCAGTGAGTGTTGGGGTCTTAGAATTCGGCTTCCCGTCGCACAATAATTCTTTCCTCAAGGCATAATTTGAATTTGTGCATCAAGTATGCGATTAGTGCCTTGAGTTCTTCATTAGATGTTCTGATCAACTTTGTCTTCAAGAGCGCCTGATATCTAAAGAGGTAAACCTCGAGCCGCCAAGGAGGCTCCTAAGCGTTTAACGCATTTTGGCCGTCGGATGGAGCCTTACCGCGCGAATCTAAACCGTTCGTATCCTGGTCAACTTTCGTTGGCTGCTGGATCACTCGCTGACGCCTGGGGCGAAAAATCAATGGACCCACTTCTTAGACGCTGATGGGTACTTTCCTCGGTACTGCTCCGCTGGGCCTGGTTGGTTTTTTCCGCACAGGGTGTTGGTGGGGTGTGGACCGCGTGGCGTTTCCTTAGTTGCTGCGCTGCGGTCGGAGGTGTGGACAGGCCGAGTTCTACTCGCCTCGCTCGCTGTGTTTGTGGGTCTGTGCTTGGGCTGGTCCACATCGCAGTAAGTGTAGATGGTCTAGATATTGGTTGCAAACTTCCGTTTGACCCGGGGATAATATCTTTTTCGAGGGGGTACAATTGGGTATTCGTGTTCCAGTGGATCGAGCGTCGGTGCGCTCTCCTCGCTGTCGGCTCGTCGTTCGCCATCGGCTACAGCTTCTACTGTACGGGGAGGCCCTATTCCTCTCTTCGATGGGGTATGGAGCTCCTTCCGTCTCCTCTTCCTCTTTTCGTCTCCCTTGCCGAACCTGTTTTGACCTTCTCTGCTCCCTACTGCCACTAGATGTTCCGTCTCCATAGCTCCAGATCCGCCGCCGCCTTGCCGACTCCGGCCGGATCTGTCGCGATATAGGCTTCTGCGGCGGTTTTGGTTAAGGTGATGCTGGTTGGCCCGTAGGGGTTTGATTACTTTGGTTTGCTGCCTTGATTCACCAGTGGGGTTTTGAAAGGATCGTATGACACCTAGAGGAGGGGGTGAATAGGTGCTACTTCAATTTTAGTACTTTTTAAATTTAGGCTTGACACAAAAGATAAATTCTCTAGATATGTAACTATGGAGAATTTACCTATATGGGAAGCTAGCAGCGAAGCAAGGTACACTAAGTAAAGATGGTAAACAAGGATAGAAATAACCGAAGTGAAACCACGCGGAGACACGTATGTAATCCCGAGTTCCTCCTTTTTAGGGAGTACATCTCGTTGGAGAGGTGTGAGATACCACGAAGGTCAAAATTCAACCGCCACAAAGGCGTCACCTTCTTCTCCGATGAACCGCACCACAAAGATTTGGTTCACCTTCCACTATGGGAGTCCTTCAAGGTGGAATCCGGAACCCTTAGAACAATGATCCGGGGCACAACCCACAAGAGGATTGGGGGCTCCCGAACAGATACAAATCTGTCACAAAGACACAAGTGAGTACAACAAGAAGCTAGGTTTTCCTAATGGAAATCCTAGCCAAGGGGCCCTCAAGTAAATGAGGGGGAAATGAAGAACGGCTTGGTGAAGATGTAGATCGGGGCCTTCTCCTTCAATCCACCAAAGATCAACGAATTTGGGTGGAGGGATTGGGAGATCTAGTGATTCTTGAGCTTGCAATAATGGAGTCTTCAAGTTTGGGCGAGCTAGCTGGCTGGAGGTAAGTGGAGGGGTATTTATACCCCTCCCAGAAAAACTAGCCGTTTGCAGTCCACTTAGACCGGAGTTTCCGGTCAGGGAGGCCGAAAACTTCGGCTGGTGCGGAAACTCCGGACTGACTGGGCGGAAACTCCAGCCTTCACTCCAGAAACTCCGGGGAACCTCCGGGGTAACTCCGGGGTCGGTGCAGCCAGTGCCGACGCGCTGCCCTCTTTGCAGAAATCCCAGAATGGCCGGAAACTCCGGCCTGGTCCGGAAACTACGGGGAACCTCCAGACCAGCTCCGGCCTGGATGCAGCGATTGCAGCCGTGATGCTCTCTTCGCAGGCAAACACCAGATGGGCCGGAAACTCCGGACCCTCATGCCGGAAACTCCGGCCTGGGTAGACAAACTGCAAACTCCTTTTTCTTCGACAATTGTTTCGATGCAAAGAGCAATTATATCTTTTCATTCCTGCAACACTTAACATCATATAAAATACTTCCTAGTGTTGTGGCTTAACACACAAAACACGGGGGACATAAGATATGTCCTTTCAATCTCCCCCTTTTTGGTGTTAGATGACAACACAAGGATTTGCAACAAAGCATAAACAATAATATTGACAAGTTCCATAATAGATTAGAGAAGCTCCCCCTACATGTGTGCATGTAAGAATTTTGCATTTGAATACAAATGCTCAACATGTAGACGAGAGGATACTCACAAGAAAAAATTTGGAACAAGATAAATTGCAACAACATGAGACAAATTATTAGAGAGGGTTGAGATGAAAAGGAACCATACCTTGTGCATAATAATATGACATAGAGACCAATGCACAATAATAGACCATAATACAATATCATCTCAACCATAGGAAATATGAAATCCATAAAGTCTCATACCACACATAGTACCATAAGAAATAACATAGTCTCACACAATAAAACCAAAAGCAAATAGACGACATAAGATAAATGGACACAAGCGCAAAGAAATGATAAACGCACAAGCTTGTGTCCGACCCATGCAAATCCCACGATGAGAACCTAGTAGAACTACTTCTCCCCCTTTGGCATCGAAACGCCAAAAAGGGAAAAGAGCGATACTAATGCGTCCCAAGAAGATCACTCATCCTCGTAATCTTCGTCGGCATCCTCACCACCATCCTCATCATCACCATCATCACCATCCTCATCATCATCATCATCATCATCATCCTCTTGATGTCGCATTGGAGCTTTACCGGTATTGCGGGAAGACGACGACATAGATGAAACATCGTCAAAATCACCCCAAGGAAACTTTTCCCTCTTCCATTCCTCAGTGGGAAGGGTAGTGTCGGACTCCGGAGATGCGGGAGCACCTGCGGGGCGAGGAGGTGTCCTTCCACCATTGTGCGCAATTTCTTGAACATCTTGTGTTGGTTGGTGAGGATGTGCTTCCTCTCGACATAGCCTTCATAGTTCTCCTCGTGGATGGCAAGTCCCATACAAAGCTTGATCTTGTCCACCCAAGAGATGCACTTAAGTTCATTGTTGACCCTCTCTTTGCCACCATTATGCCAAGAAGGGGGTGTGGCATTCTTCCTTCTAGGCCTTGGAGCTTCTTCCTCTTCTACCGCTTGATAAGAGGGTTGTGGAGTGAGAAGATCGGCAAGCACATTCAGAGTTCCAACCTTGTGTTTCTTGAAGCGAGATGTGTCGAGTTGAGGAAGCTCTTGGAGGATAAGCTTCATGACATATGGGGCATACATCGGAGTCTTCTTCTCATGGATAGCAATGTTGATCTCACATTTGATATAGTCCATCACATCAATCTCATACCCTTGGCAATTAGGTCCGGCAAGATATGTTGTATGGGCATGATGCATAAGGTTGACAAGTGCTCCATGGATAGCATCCGTATTACTGGCTTGGGGGGCAATGGACTCACGGAACATGCGAATGAGGATGTCGTAGATAGGCTTGGGCCCTTTGGTAGTGGCAAGGGTACCCTCTTTAGAAACAAGAGGAGCAAGTTTCTTCTTATCATAGTCCACTCCTTCAACATGCATCCTTCGACCAACGGACACGGTGTCTCCCTTGAACACATAACCCAACACTTGCCCGAACTTTTCAAACGAAGAAGTGCACTTGACGGGGCGCGTGATCCAAGTCATGGATGTTTTCTCCTCCGGGCCGAGTACAAGAGTGGCAAAGAATTGTTGGACCATCTCTATGATGTAGTCTTGTTGAGTGGAGATTAGCTTCTCAAGCCCAAACTTCCTGGCAACCCAAATAGCTTCTCTAAAGTACTCCTTGTTTCCCAAAGCTTCAAGGTTCAAAGGTTTTTGAGGACAAACTAGAGCTTTGGGGTCCATATTGGCATATATTTCCTTCATGATGAGCTCTTGCTCCCTCCTCCAAAAGTGTGCATCGGAGGAGTTTTGGGGCATATCATAGAAACGTTGACCCTGCATGGTTCGGAATTCTTCCTCGCTCAAATTTGTGACTGTGGAAAAATGTTGTCAAGCTTTGCCTTCTTGGCCCTTTCTGCTCTTTGGAGGGCAGCCAATTGCCTAGCCCTCCTAGCATCGGACACTCTCTCTTGCGTAGCCGCACCTCGCTGCACATAGCGGTCATTCTCTTCATCATAGTCCAAATAGTGACGACCGGATGGCTTGGGGCCCTTTGGATTGGAGGATGATGAGCCCGAATGGTACCTCTTGTTACCTGTGAATAAAGAGTAGATAGATAGCAAGGAGATAAGCATACATGTCCAGGAGGTCAAAGAGACAACACTTAAACAATGCTGGGTTGGAAAAGTTTGATCTAGGCCAGAGTTTTCGGACTCTGAGGTCGGAGTTTCCGGCCAGACCGGAGTTTCCGGGATGAAAGGCCGGAATCTCCGGTCCAAAAACTGGAGAATCCAACCCTAGGTCAAATCCACCAACAAAGTATTGTGCAAGTATTATCTAGGTTGTGCATTTGTCGTCTAGAAGGTCTACCAAGAGAAAGGGACAGGGGCATGCATCAAAACTTCAGATCTAGCACAAGATCTAGAAGAAGAAGAAGAAAAGAGGCATACCCTTATCCTTCACGGTGTTCCAAGTGGAGGAGAAGATTTCCCACACCGGAGAGGAGAAGAATCGACGGCTTGATGGATTCCGGCGGCACGGGAGGTGGCCGGAGAGGGTCTCCGACGTGGAGGCGGCGGCTGGGGTGTTTTGGGGTCGGGGGTGGAAGAGGAGTTGTGAACCAACCCCCCACCCCGATCCCCTTTAGAACCTAGGAAAACGCCTTAGTCCGGAGTTTTCGGCCCAACCCACCGGAGTTTCCGGTTTAGCCGGAATCTCCGGGGTTTGGAGCGGAAACTCTATCCCTACCATAATTTCTGGTCCGTAAGACCGGAGTTTCCAAAGCATACCCCGTCTTCTTGGATTTGGAAATCCAAATGTATGAGGTAATAATACATGCCAGGTTATACTGGCTAGTCAGGAATATAATGAGCTCCAGGTTATACTGGCTAGTACTGTGCTAGAGCCATCTGAGGATGAATGGAGATGTGTTCTCACCAACGAGGGATATACTCCGAGGAGCCTTTACAAGCTTTATTTTGCTGGGTTTCCAAAGCATACCCCGTCTTCTTGGATTTGGAAATCCAAATGTATGTCCAAGCATAAATTCTTTGCCTGGTTAGTCCTCCATGACAGGATAAATACAAAGGATATGCTCACTCGGAGGAATTGGAAAGTCACTGACAATAACAACTGTGTGTTGTGCTGTCAACACAACTTGGAGGATTGGTTACATCTGTTCTTTCAGTGCCAGTTCAGCTCAAGAGTTTGGAATTACTTGCAAATTCAGTGGAAGGATGATACAGTTATGAATAATCTGATGGGAGCGAGAAAGGAATTTCAGGGCCCCTGTTTTATCGAAATTGTGATCCTAGTGTGTTGGAATCTTTGGAAACAGCGCAATGGTCTAATCTTCAAGAAGACTTTGCCCACCTTCCGTGGGTGGAAAGCTGGCTTTGTTCACGACATCACCCTGCTGTTGCATAGGGTGAAGCATTCTGTACATCCCCTCCTGTCATCATGGATTGATAATCTCCCGTAAAATCATGTACATAGCTCTGTAATTTTCTGTAAATATCTATAAACTTTGTGGTGAGGTAATAAAAGGCTGTGGGGGTCTCCCCTACAGTATTAAGGTAAAAAAAAGACCGGAGTTTCCGGCCCTTCCACGACAGAAACTCAATATTTATTTTGGGGACAAGTATGTGGGCAAGATGAGCTTGTTTAAAGATGAGATTTGGCTTGGTATTAGAACCATGTCACTGTAGGTGGGATACATACTTGGTAGTTGCAAGATCAAATATAAAAGCCAATTTCCAAGTGTTTCTCCCAAAGACAAAATAAAAGGTCTAGAAAACCCAAATAAATCCAATAAGCCCAATTAAGAGCCAACTCCTCACAAAGAGGAGGGCGGTGGCCAAGGCCACCATGTATGAGTGTGTGGTGTGACACCGCGAAGATGTATCTTGGGTTCACGGCCACTACTCGTCATTTAAGCTCACAATTCATGAAATAAAAATATAGAGACAAAATGAGGTCTTACTTTCGGCATAATGGGGGGAGGGATAGTCCAATGGATTAGGACCGCACTCCCCCTATGTCCATGCCTACACCTAAACCAAATAGATAGTCAAAATATAGGTGTGTATGCAAGATGGTCAATTCAAGCTCCTAAAATCCACGATATTTAGCTCATGCCTCAAGAAGGTGAATCTTGCTTCATCAAGTGGCTTCGTGAAAATGTCGGCAAGTTGATCTTTGGTTGGAATATAGCCAAGCTCAATATGACCACGAACAATATGATCCTGAATAAAATGATGACGAATCTCAATATGCTTCGTTCTTGCGTGTTGCACCGGATTATGGCCAATCTTGATAGCACTTTCATTGTCACACAAAAGAGGCACTTTGTCACAATTGACACCGTATTCCTTTAAAGTTTGCCTCATCCATAACAATTGAGTGCATGCACTAGCGACCGCCACATATTCGGCTTCGGCGGTGGATAGAGATATGCAATTTTGCTTCTTAGAAGACCAACTCACCAAGGACCTACCAAGAAATTGGCATGCCCCGGAAGTTGATTTCCTATCATCCTTGCAACTGGCCCAATCTGAATCCGTGTACCCGGCAAGAGAGAAATTAGTGCCCTTTGGGTACCACAAACCAAACCTTGGGGTATCAACCAAATATTGAAGGATTCTATTGACCGCCACCATGTGGCTTTCTTTAGGAGCAGCTTGATACCTTGCACACACCCCTACACTCAACACAATATCGGGTCTAGATGCACAAAGATAAAGCAAAGAACCAATCATAGAGCGATAAAGTTTTTGATCAACATCGATACCGTCATGGTTAAGTTCAAGATGGCATTTGGTGTCCATGGGAAACCGCTTCCCCTTAGCATTGTGCATATTGAACCTCTTGAGCATGTCTTGGGTATATTTGGTTTGAGAGATGAAAGTCCCTTCATTCAATTGCTTAATCTCAAAACCGAGAAAGAACTTCGATTCGCCCATCATAGACATCTCGAACTTATCGGTTATAAGCTTTGAAAATTCATCATTGAAAGCTTTGTTAAATGAGCCAAGTATAATATCATCAACATAAAGTTGGCATATGAAAAGCTCCCCTTTAACCGTCTTGGTGAAGAGGGTGGGATCGATTTGCCCCAATTCAAATCCACGGTCTAGCAATAGCTCTCTTAGGTGCTCATACCAAGCACGAGGTGCTTGTTTGAGACCATAGAGCGCCTTATCAAGCTTGTAGACATGGTTAGGGAATTTAGGGTCCTCAAAACCCAGTGGTTGCTTAACATATACCAACTCCTTTAAAGGACCATTGAGAAAAGCACTTTTCACATCCATTTGTTGCAATTTAAAGTTATGATGTGATGCATATGCAAGAAGGATATGGATGGACTCAAGGCGAGCCACGGGTGCATAAGTCTCTCCAAAATCAATGCCTTCAACTTGAGAGTACCCTTGTGCAACCAATCTTGCCTTGTTTCTCACAACCATTCCAAACTCATCTTGCTTGTTCTTGAATATCCATTTCGTGCCTATAACATTGCGGCAATCGTTTGGCTTCTCAAATAGATTCCACACTTTGTTGCGCTTGAAGTTATTGAGTTCATCGTGCATAGCTTCTAACCAATCCGGATCTTCAAGAGCTTCAAACACTTTCTTTGGTTCCACCATGGAAATATGAGCTTGATGTTCACTAAAGCTTGCCAATTGCCTTGTTGTGGTAACACCTCTCTTGTGGTCACCAAGGATGTTTTCTAGACGGTGACTCTTTATTTTAAAGTCCTTTTCAGCTCTTGCTTTATGACGGGCTTCGATATCTCTATTGCATCTTGGAGGTATCTCTTGATCATCTTGATCATTTGAGTCCCCGTCTTGACCAGAATGTTGACCTTAATCATCTTGAAGCACATCTTCGACAATGGAAGGAGAGGGTTGATCTTGGTCATGACCTTGGCTAGCATCAACAATAGGAGAACTTGGTTCTTGCATAGCAACTTGGTCAACATTAGGAGGGTCTTGAACTTGTTCTTGGGGTGGTGCATCATTTGCTTCCATGATAGGCGCCGTTTCAACTTGTGATGAAGAGGCCTCCACTTGAATGGAGCTTGGACTTGCTTGAGGAGACTCGTAATGAATCTCTACGGGACGATGGAAACCAATGCCCATTCTTCTTATAGCATCTTGAGGCTCTTCATTATCCACATCACGAACATGAAATTGCGCCACTTGGGAGCCGTCATTCTCATCGAACCTCATATCACAAGATTCTATGACTTTCCCAACGGTTTTGTCATAGACTCTATAGGTGTGAGATTCGGCACCGTACCCAGCAAAAACACCCTCTAAAGCTTTAGATTCAAATTTAGACAAACGAACACTTTTGTTCTTATAGAAACACTTATAACCAAATACTCGGTAGTAGGAGACATTGGGCTTGTTGCTGGTGAGCATCTCATAAGATGTAAGCTTCTTGCCAACTCGAAAGAATAGCCGGTATGATGAATGACACGCCGTGGAGATAGCTTCGGCCCATAGAAAGAGTGGAGACTTAAACTCCGCCAACATAGACCTTGCCATATCCATGAGAGTCCGGTTCTTCCTTTCGGCTACACCATTTTGTTGAGGGGTATATGCAGCAGAATATTGATGACGAATCCCCTCTTCACTAAGAAACTCATTTAAGGTGTAGTTTTTGAACTTGGAGCCATTATCACTCCTAATGACCAATATAGGGACATTGTATTGGCGTTGAACTTCATTGGAAAAGTCGATGGCGGCTTGTTGGGTCTCATCCTTCGTCTTGAAGAAATAAACCCAAGTAAATCTTGAATAGTCATCAACAATCACCAAACAGTATTTCTTCCCACCAAGACTTGGTTGAGGCACGGCACTGATACGTCTCAAACGTATCTATAATTTCTGATGTTCCATGTTGATATTATACCAATTGTTACATGTTTTATATACACTTCATAACATTTTTATGCATTTTCTGGGACTAACCTATTAACAAGATGCCACAGTGCCAGTTCCTGTTTTCAGCTGTTTTTGTATTCTAGAAAAGCTAGTCTGGAAATATTCTCGGAATTGGACGAAACTTGGACAATACCTCCTATTTTTTCCAACACGAAGACGGAGTCCAGAGGAGACATGGAGGGGAGCCACGTGGCGCCCACACCATGGGGCCACGCGCCCCCCCCAGCCGCGTCGTGGGGTGGTGTGGGGCCCTCGTGGCTCCGCAGCCATCGCCCTTTCGCCTATTTATTCCTCCCGACGCGAAAACCCTAGAAACCCGAGCCATTATCCACTAAAAGTTCCAGAGACGCCGCTGTCGTCAACCCTAGCTCGGGAGGGTTTAGAAGCTCTTCCCGGCACCTTTCCGCAGAGGGGAATCATCACCGGAGGGCTCTACATCACCATGCCTGCCTCCAGAGTGATGCGTGAGTAGTTCATCCTTGGACTACGGGTCCATAGAAGTAGCTAGATGGTTGTCTCTCCACTTTATGCTATCATGTTTACATCTTGTGAGATGCTTATCATGATCAAGATCATCTTATTGTAATGCTACATGTTATGTTTGCTGGGATCCGATGAATATTGAATACTATGTTAAGTTGATTATCAATCTATCTTATATGTTATTTATGATCTTACATGCTTTCCGTTACTAGTAGATGCTTTGGCCAAGTAGATGCTTGTAACTCCAAGAGTGATTATTTATGCTAGATAGTGGGTTCATGCCTCCGGTAATCTGGGAGAGTGACAATAACTTCTAAGATTGTGGATGTGTTGTTTCCACTAGGGATAAAATAACAGATGCTTAGATTAAGGGTACGCCGTTAGGTCTAATGCATTTGTTTACTTTACACATATTACTTAATGCAATTATCCGTTGGTTGCAACTTAATACCAACGGGGAACTCAGTATGACAACCTGGCGGTGGATTATTAGTCATAGACTTTGTTGGATAATGGTCTATGTATTTTGTCGTAATGCCCACATGAATATCATAGTAATCATCATGTCATATATATGCGTTGTTATGCGCTCAATATTTTGTCAATTGCCCAGCTGTAATTTGTTCACCTAGCATGTTAGTTATCTGTTATGGAGAGACACCACTAGTGAACTGTGGACCCCGGTCCATTCTTTTACACTAATAATACAACCAACTGCAAACACTGTTACTTTTCATTCTCTGCAATTTACTACTGTTTTCCACACCATACGTTTAATCCTTTGTTTTCAGCAAGCCGGTGAGATTGACAACCTCACTGTTTCATTGGGGCAAAGTAGTTTGATTGTGTTGTGCGCAGATTCCACGTTGGTGATCGAGTAACGGTGCCACCAACAACATTCAGAAGTGATTTCTTGCTCCTACTGGTCGATTAAACCTTGGTTTCATACTGAGGGAAACTGCTGCTACACTGCTTCATACCTTCCTCTTGGGGTCTCCCAGCGAACGTGTGATCCACGCAATCAAGCTCTTTTTCTGGCGCCGTTGCCGGGGAGAAGAAATATTTCTGAGAGCTCCTCTAGCTCCCTGCAACAGCTCTTTTTCTGGCGGATCAAGAGGATTTCTGCAAGGTGAGTTTCACGCTTCCAATCTCTTAACTTTCTATTGTCTTGCTTAGTTTATTTTTATTTAGTCTTGTTTGCTTTATCTATCAAAAACACACAAAAAATTAGTTCCCTGCATCTAGTTTATTTCGGTTTGTTATTATGTCTAGTTATTTACTTGCTATCAATGGCTGGTCTCTCTGAAACGAAATCTTATTGGCTAAGTGGGTTCACAGAGGAACAACAAAATTATTATAAGGAATACCACTTATCTCAAAAAGGGAAATATTTATGGGAACAAATAAGTAGATTGAATTATTTTGCTAAAAACTTGTGCTCTACTTATGATGAATCCTACTGCTTTAATGAATCTTTATGTTGTAGAAGGCATAAACACCTCCCTTTCCAATGTGATTATAATGATAATGAAACCTTGGCTGCTTATGCTAAAGGAAACTATGACTTTGTTAATCTTGAACAAATTGAAGAATTTTTTGTTTTTAAGGGTGCCTATGAAATTGCTGGTTATATTCAAGATGATGATGCTCCTTATAGATCTGATACTTTTGCTATGCTTGGATATTGCCTTGAGTATTATAATGATAATCCTTATATTACTGAATTTTTGAGAAAAGACATCCTCAAAAAGAAGAGACCATTGTCTTGCAGGAACCTGTAGAAGAAGAAACTACTGCTGAAGCTGAAAGCTCATTGGATGAAAAAGAGAGGAGAGTGATGAACAAAAGAAGGAAGAATGGATTAGCTACCCATGCCTACCTTCTAATGAGAGTAACTCTTTACCTCTTACATTATTTGATCACCCTCCATCCTTATCAAAGGAGGATGAATGTTATGTTCCTGTGGATTCTCTTGAAATATTCCCTATGAGTAAAACTTGTGGAAATGAGTATGCTACTGTTATTTATGATAATCCATGCTATTTTGATAAATCTTATGATAATCCTTTATTTGTGCGTAATTTCGAAATGCATGGTAATGAGAAAGTTTGTTTAGAAAATGTTTATGATAAAGCTCTAGATGATGGTCCTATATTGCTTGATAATATTATGTATTCTACTAATGAAAATGGGATAGGAGAGGTCTTGAATTTATCTAGATGGAGTCCCATACCTCTTGAGAATGATCAATCATCTTGTTATAAAATGGTTAAAAGTGGGTTTGAAAGTTTTAATCCCACTATTTTGAGCTTGATAAAAAGTATGTGTTTGTAGATCATGAAAAGCATGCTTTATGTGATAGTTATATTGTTGAGTTTGTTCATGATGCTACTGAAAATTATTATGAGAGAGGAAAATATGATTGTAGAAATTTTCATGGTACTAAAACACCTCTCTATATGCTGAAAGTTTTGAAGTTGCTCTTGTTTTACCTTCCTATGCTTGTTACTTTGTTTTTATGAATTTATTTGCGTATAAGATTCCGATGCATAGGAAGTGTGTTAGATTTAAACATGTTATATATATTCTTCTTGATGCTCTCTTTTATGTTTCAACTCTTATCCTTATGTGAGCATCATTAAAATCTTTAGCCTAGCTAAAAGGCGTTAAAGAAAAGCGCTTATGGGAGACAACCCATTATTTTATTTCTGCAATTTTTTTTTGAGTCAAGGAGTTGTTTACTTCTGTAACAATTCCTTTGTATCTTTATTTTATCGCATTGTTGTGCCAAGTATTGCCTCTAATAGGAAGATGATGCTAGATTTGGATTTCTGCGCAGGAACAGATTTCTGCTGTTCACCGTTTTAATTCTGTAAAATCACAGAAAAATTATTTAAATCTGAATTTTTTTTGTGTGATCCTCAGATATGTACGCATCTTTCGTTAGTTTAAAGTTTTTCGATCTGAGCAACGTAAGTGCTCGAAAAAATTCGTCTTTGCGGACTGTTCTGTTTAGACATATTCTGTCTTTTATTTTTCGCATTCTCTCTTTTACTAGTGTTGAGTGGAATTCTTTTTTAGGGTGAAGAGCTTCACATAACATCAGTGGCAGTAGCTAATGTTAAAAGTAACGGTCATGTTTGTGTCCTTATAAAACATGTGAGTTTTTGATTGTGCACTAACCCTCTAATGAGAATTACTTTGAGTTTGGTGTGGCGGAAGTTTTCAAGGGTCAAGAGAGAAGGATGATATAATGTGATCAAGAAGAGTGAAGAGCTTAAGCTTGGGGATGCTCCCATGGATCACCCAGCATATTTCAAGAAGACTCAAGCGTCTAAGCTTGGGGATGCCCAAGGCATCCCCTTCTTCATCAGCAACTTATCAGGTCATCTCTAGTGAAACTATATTTTAATTCTTTCACATCATATGTGCTTTACTTGGAGCGTCTGTGTGTTTTTATTTTCAGTATTTTATTTTTCTTATGGTCAACTTGATTGGACCCCAGCATTCTTGATTGGGAGAGAGACACGCTCCGCTTTTTCATATGAATACTCCTATTCTTCACTTATACTTGTTGAGTATTCTTGTCTAGCTATTGCTATGCTTTTAGCTCCTTTTTTCATGCATCTCTTATTCAGAGCTGTTAGTTCTTTTAAAGAAAGTACTCTCTTGCTTCACTTATAATTGTTTGGAGAGTTTATGTTGAAATAAATTGATTGGTGTTTGGTTGGAACAGAAAATGTTGCATGTGGTAGATGGTATAATGGAAAAAGCTTACATATTCTTGTAGATCATTGTATTGGATAATTTGATACTTGTCAATTGTTTTGAGTTATTAAGTAGTTCATGATTAAGCTTTTGTATCATGTAGTTAAAACCTATTAATGAAGAACTACCGTAAAGCTCGTTGAAATTTGGTTTGCATGTTTGGTATCTCTAAGGTCTAGATATTTTCTAGTAAAAGGGTTTGGTTAACAAGGAAGACAGTGTAGAGTCTTATAATGCTTGCAATATGTTTTCATATAAGCCTTGCTGTGTCGGTTGATATCCTGTGTTTGTTTCAAATAACCTTGCTAGCCTAAACTCTGTACTGAGAGGGAATGCTTCTCGTGCATCCAAAACCTTGAGCCAAATCCATGCCATCTGTGTCCACCATAACTACCTATATGTGGTATTTTCTTGCCATTCCAAGTAAAATTTTCATGTGCTACCTTTAAATTATTCAAAATTGTTATTATTCCTTTTTGTGTCAATGTTTACTAGCTCATGAGGAAGTAGTGGGTTATTCTTTATTCGACTTGTCAAACAGACTTTACACCTGGACTAGTGGCATATACATCCGCTTATCCAATAATTTTGCAAAAAGAGCTGGCAACGGGGTGCCCAGTCCCAATTAATTACAACTTTAACCGCTTAATTCTCTTCACATTTTTGCCTTGATTTATCAGTAAGCATTGACAAACAGTGAAATACCTGCATGTGTAAACAAAAGAGAAGAGGGATGATCTGCCTTGCTGATAAAAATAATGTCCATCATGGGAGCCACTCTTAAAAGTCTGTTTGATAGGGAGAATACTGTTTTCATCTGCTACCATTTGTTGACAATTAATAAACACCTCTCAAAACTAGACACTCCTCCAAGGTATGTGATTGATGGTAGGCACCCGAGGATTCGGTTAGCCATGGCTTGTGTTAGCAAAGGCTGGGAGGAGTGTTAAATATTTTATGCAATCTCTATATGTTTTTCAAAACCTAAAAAGCTCTAGCACATGATTTAATCCCTGCTTCCCTCTGCGAAGGGCCTTTTTTTACTTTTATGTTGAGTCAGTTTACCTACTTCTTTCTATCTTAGAAGCAAACACTAGTGTCAACTTTGGTGCAACAATTTTTATATGCTCATATATTGCACTTATTATATGCTTTGTGTTGACAAATATCCATGAGATATATATGTTGAAAGTTGAAAGCAATTGCTGAAACTTAAATCTTCCTTTGTGTTGGTTAAACACCTTTTGCTTAGAATCTATTGCTTTATGAGTTAACTCTTATGCAAAACTCCTTCATGCTTGTCTCAAAAGTACTATTCATGAAAAGTTTTTGCTTATATGATTCAGTTGTTTGCTTATTATCTACTTGCTAGCAAACTATAGACCATTGACCTAGATCACTTCATTCATAACATGTGCTTTACAATATTATTTGATCAAGATTATGATTGTAGCATGTCACCTCAGAAATTATTTTGTTTTTATCGTTTTACCTACTGGAGGACGAGTACAACTAAGCTTGGGGATGCTTGATACGTCTCAAACGTATCTATAATTTCTGATGTTCCATGTTGATATTATACCAATTGTTACATGTTTTATATACACTTCATAGCATTTTTGTGTATTTTCTGGGACAAACCTATTAACAAGATGCCATAGTGCTAGTTCCTGTTTTCTGTTGTTTTTGTATTCCAGAAAAGCTACTCTGGAAATATTCTCGGAATTGGACGAAACTTGGACAGAACCTCCTTATTTTCCAACACGAAGACGGAGTCCAGAGGAGACACGGAGGGGAGCCACGTGGCGCCCACACCATGGGGCCGCGCGGGCCCCCCTGCCGCGCCGTGGGGTGGTGTGGGGCCCTCGTGGCTCCGCAGCCGCCGCCCTTTCGCCTATTTATTCCTCCCGACGCGAAAACCATAGAAACCTGGGCCATTATCCACGAAAAGTTTCAGAGACGCTGCCGCCGTCAACCCTAGCTCGGGAGGGTTTAGAAGCACTTCCCGGCACCCTGCCGGAGAGGGGAATCATCACCGGAGGGCTCTACATCACCATGCCTGCCTCCGGAGTGATGCGTGAGTAGTTAATCCTTGGACTACGGGTCCATGGCAGTATCTAGATGGTTGTCTCTCCACTTTATGCTATCATGTTTAGATCTTGTGAGCTGCCTATCATGATCAAGATCATATGATTGTAATGCTACATGTTGTGTTTGCTGGGATCCGATGAATATTGAATACTATGTCAAGTTGATTATCAGTCTATCTTATATGTTAATTATGATCTTGCATGCTTTCCGTTACTTGTAGATGCTTTGGCCAAGTAGATGCTTGTAACTCCAAGAGTGAGTATTTATGCTAGATAGTGGGTTCATGCCTCCGGTAATCTGGGAGAGTGACAATAACTTCTAAGATTGTGGATGTGTTGTTGCCACTAGGGATAAAATAACCGATGCTTAGCTTAAGGGTACGCCGTTAGGTCTAATGCAATTGTTTACTTTACGCACATTACATAATGCAATTATCCGTTGCTTGCAACTTAATACCAATGGGGAACTCGGTATGACAACCTGGCGGTGGATTATTAGTTATAGACTTTGTTAGATAACGGTCTATGTATTTTGTCGCAATGCCCACATGAATATCATTGTAATCATCATGTCATATATATGTATTGTTATGCGCTCAATATTTTGTCAATTGCCTAGCTGTAATTTGTTCACCCATCATGTTAGTTATCAGTTATGGAGAGACACCACTAGTGAACTGTGGACCCCGGTCCATTCTTTTACACTGATAATACAACCAACTGCAAACACTGTTCCTTTTCATTCTCTGCAATTTACTACTATTTTCCACACCATACGTTTAATCCATTGTTTTCAGCAAGCCGGTGAGATTGACAACCTCACTGTTTCATTGGGGCAAAATAGTTTGATTGTGTTATGTGCAGATTCCACGTTGGTGATCGAGTAACGGCGCCACCAACAACCTTCGGAAGTGATTTCTTGCTCCTACTGGTCGATTAAACCTTGGTTTCATACTGAGGAAAACTGCTGCTACACTGCTTCATACCTTCCTCTTGGGGTCTCCCAGCGAACGTGTGATCCACGCAATCTGGCACCAAAGAGATCAACATGAAGAAGTTCTAATATCCTCTTTTATGAAATGATGGTCTTGCTCGGATGGGGAGAATCATGCATGTTTCATTCAACACAAGCCCTACAAAGACGATCTCTACAAAAAGAAACATTGTCTTTTAGTCCAAGAATGTGGCCACCCTTGTGAAGACTTTGCAAAGTTCTCATGTTGACATGGGACAAGCAGCGATGCCACAACCATCCCACGTCGGCCTTTCCGAATAGGCATATTGCTTGAGTGTTGGTAGACACTGAAAAGTCCACCACAAACAACTCATTTTCAACATACCCAACGAACATGACCTTTAGAGTCTTGCTCCTCAAGAGTACCACCATATCAATAGTAAAATGGACATCAAAATTCATCTTATTAAGTGCACAAATGGACATAAGATTGTAACCGAGGGACTCGACAAGCATGACATTTACAAGGGTGATATCCTTTGCAACTACCACCTTGCCGAGACCCTTTACCTCCGCTTTTGATTTATCACCATAGGAGATGGATGCTTGATTTATATTTGGCCCCAACTCCGTCATGATCTCCTTGCTTCCGGTCATATGACTAGTGCATCCACTATCAACCACCCATTTATACCCACCGGAAGCATAGTCCTACCAGAAATCATTGCTTGGTTTTAGGTACCCATTTCTCAATGGGTCCTCTTTTGTTAGAAACAAGGGTCTTAGGAACCCAAATAGAGTAAGCAATGTGCCCATCATAAAGACCAACATATTTCGCATAAACATCTCCATAATAATCAACATAAAAAATGTAGTTGGGATTGTTATGCCCCGCAAAGTCACTACGAGTGGTCTTGCCCCTAGTTGCATTACCACCTGCAATGGAAGTCTTGGCTTGTGCGGGCTTGGCATTGGTGTTGCTCTTCTTCTCCTTTGCCTTGGCCACATAAGCAAGACCCTCCTTCCCTTTGTGTGGCTTTTGCTCAAAAATTTGAGCAACAACCTTTTCTTTACCTTTAGGAATAGAGGTCTTGCCACTAGTGGCCTTGGCAAACTCAACCTTCAACCTAGCATTTTCCTCAATAACATTTGCATGATCACAAGAGGGAGTAGAGGTGCTAGGTGAGTTAGATTTAGAAAGTTGAGTTTGAAGTTGCTCATGAGACTTGACTAGAAGAGAGTGGGTACTTTCCAAGGCCTTGTGAGCCTTGCTAAGTTTCTCCACATCCTCAAGGAGTCTAGCATTAGCAACCACAAACTCGACTTTCTACTTTTTAATCACTTTATATTTAGCAAAGACATGGTCTCTATCCTTAATGATTTTAGCAATTATTTCATCATTTTTATCATCAGGAGACTCAATTCTTTCCCCAAGAGAGGTTCTATATTCACTCTCTTCTTCAAGAGAAGCATTCAAGGATTCTATCGAAGCATTCAAGGATGTTATGGTGAGAGAATTCTCTCTCAATTTTTCCCTTGTCATCAAGGATTTCTTCGGCCGCATCAAGTTGTCTCAAAAGAGACTCAACATACGCCTTAGTTTCACCTTGCAAGTTAGCCACAATAGTATCGGAAGCAACAAGTTCTTTCTTAATCACAAGACTAGTTTTATCATCTATTTCATGCATAGTCTTGGGAGTAGAAGATGATACCTCGGTGACGTGAGCCATGAGGCAACGAGCGGTGTTGATGGAGAGGTTCTCATTGGGGGATTCGAAGAGAGAAGGAGGTGGAGTTGATACAGTGGCCAAAGCGGCCACCTCACGAGTGGGTTCTTCTTCTTCTTCGGAATCCTCGGAAGGATACTCTTCTTGAGTCATCAACACAATTCTTGGTGCTTTCTTGAAGAATGGCTTCCTCTTGACAAAAGGCTTCTTTTGTATCATGTTTGATTGGCCCTTGAGGACAAGCCTTCCACCGTTTTGCTCTCTATTCTTATATGGACAATCTTTGATGAAGTGATGCTTGTTATGACAATTGTAGCAAGTCTTTATCCTATTAGCAAACTCCTTCTTCCCGCTTGGATTGTTTGCATGATCAACTTGAGCCTTTGCCTTGGCCGGGTCACGCAAAAAAGTCCTTGTTGCAAGAGCTATGTGACCATGGAGGGCTTGTTCAAGATCATCGGGAGGAAGGTTGTTCGGGCATGCTTCAACTTCATCATGTTCATCAAGGCACACAACCTTGGCCTTCAAAGCAAGAGAGGGACCTTGCTTCATTCACATGGCCATAGCACGGTTGTCTAGAGCATTCTTGGTGGCAACCTTGGAGGCTTGCATCTCTTGCATAACTTCATTGGAATGTCATCTCAAGGTAATTGAATTTTCCTTGAAGGGCCTTCAAGTCAATGGGCTCGAAGGGCATGAGTGCATTCACATACTTCCTCTTGATCCAAGCATCATCCGCATAGGTTGCCCCAACATTGAAAAAGGCTTGGCAAGAGTCTTGAGTCTTGCATACATCTCTTCATGAGTTTCACTATCAAGCATGTAGAAGCCTTCGACTTCATTGTTCAAAGCATAAAATCTATTCCTCTTCATGCTCTCATTCCCAAGGAACACCGTGGAAAGGCAATCCCAATCTTATTTGGCGGTGGAGACATTTTGAATGTGATGAAGACCACTTTCTCCAACGGCAAGTTCAATCATGTGGAGAGCGGATGCATTGAGTTGTTTCTCAGCCACCTCTCTTCTTGTCAAGTTGTAAGGATTCACGGCCTTGTATCCCTCTTGAATGATCCTCCAAAGCTTGATAGAGGAACTGTTGATATGTGATTTCATTAAGTGTTGCCAAGTAGAAAAAGCCAATGCATTAAGTTTAGGAGGTGCACCCAAAGGGTTTATGCGAGTATGATGGATAGGTGGGTCGGCGGAGTACACAAAGGGAACCCCATGGTACTCCGTCTTCCCACCTTCGGTAGTGGTGGTAGAAGTGGAAGATTTCTTAGGGTCGGTTTCTTCATCTTCAACCCCTTTCTTTTCCCCCATTTCCTCCTCGGTATCACCGTCATGGGAGGTAGCGGAGTCCTCTAGTAGGGGTCTCCTTAGGAACCTTGCCACTTGCGAGTTGCTTGATATGGTCACGCATCTCGGCAAATTTGGTATCCATGGACGATATCAAAGATGTCTCCATCAATTTGAGATCGGCCATGGATGCCGCAGTGCCTTGGTCCTCCGTGGGATCACCCGCACTTCGTGTCATACTTCTCTTAGGCGGTTAAGCCCAACGAGAGAGCCGAGGCTCTGATACCTATTGAAAGGATCGTATGACACCTAGAGGGGGGGGGGTGAATAGGTGCTACTTCAATTTTAGTACTTTTTAAATTTAGGCTTGACACAAAAGGTAAATTCTCTAGATATGCAACTATGGTGAATTAACCTATATGAAAAGCTAGCAACTAAGCAAGGTACACTAAGTAAAGATGGCAAACAAGGATAGAAGTAACCGAAGTGAAAGCACGCGGAGACACGGATGTAATCCCGAGTTCCTCGTTTTTAGGGGAGTACGTCTTGTTGGAGAGGTGTGAGCTACCACGAAGGTCAAAACTCAACCACCACAAAGGCGTCACCTTCTTCTCCGATGAACTGCATGTTGTGTCTCGATGCACGGACACCGGGAGTATAGGATACCCCCTTTTAGGTTCGGCACGGGGCGCAAAGGAGGCTGAGAATCGTCTTCTTGGGCGGAGTCTAGATCAAGCTCTCCTCTCCACGATCAAAGCATGCAACCAAGGGACACAAGGAGCTACCCAGGTTCAGGCCGCCCGGAGGCTAAAAGCCCTACTCCTGCATGTCTGGATTGATGGGTTCTTCATAGTGTAGCTTACAATGGAACCTCCCGGATGGGGTACCCGGAAGGGTTTTGGCTGGAGGTAGAAGAAGGATAGATCCTGACCCGGAGGAGATCACCTTCCCCTCTACCTTCATAGCCCTAGTCTAGTCTTGCTCTGGTTGGACTTGTGCCTTGGTTCGACCATGTGTTCGTCCTCCCCCTCCTCCGTGCCTTGGTCCTCCTTTTATAGGCTAAGGGGTTGCCACAGGGTCACGTGAGGGCATGAGGGACCTTCGGGTGAAGGACCCTCCTCATCTAGTTTAGGAGGAGACGTGGCCTCTCCTCAGCCTAGCATCTCCTTTGGGTTAGGTAGGAGCGTCCGCCTTGGGGTGGACACGAGCTGACACCACCACGGGCTGTGCTTCCCGCCCGCGCTGTCTTTGCCTTGCTTCCCAAGTCTTCTACGATCTTCCAGCATGAGGTGGAGAGCTTATCCACAGGGATGTGGGGAAGTACCCGAGAGGGAGCCTTGCCTCCTGTCGGGCACTCGGGCTCTCAGGCCCTTCCTGGCCTTCTTGCTTGGTTCGGGGACCCGACAGGTCCCCAGGACCGGAGCCCTTCGTCGACGTAGGCCTTGCGTGTCCTGATGGTGAACTCGCCAGCTTGACTTGAGTCTTGGTCTTGTCCATCTTCATCTTGGGCCTACATGGGGTGGACCCACTTTGGCAGCACTAGGGGAACCCCATGTTCTACTGCTACGACAGTAGCCCCTAGGCATGGTCCCGGCGGCTCTTGCTCCAGCTGCCGGGGCCATGGCCTAAAGATAGGTCAAAGTGTGTCCCCGGACACCTGGTCTTCCTTGCTCTGCTTCATTGATGGCCTTGAAGGTCTTGGAGTTACTCCGCTTGGGGGAGTAACTGAGATGTCCCCCTCGATTCCCAGTAGCGGAAGAACCGAGGAGACGCCTGACAGAGGTGCCGCCGCGGCTATAAAAGCGAGGCGCACCCCTGGCTCTTTTGTTCATCTTCTTCCTCAGTCCAACTCCAGGCCTCCCCACAAGCTGCCAGCGCCAATGGCGAGAGCGAGGAGAGGAGTTGGGCGCCCTCGTTCTTCTTCAGCTGCTGCGGAGAGTGCCCCCTCCACTCATGGTCGAGCTGTTCCGCGAGGTCGTGGGATTCGCGGTCGCGGCAGCCGTGGAGGCCGCGGCACCGCTGCTCCCCTTGCTAAGAACATGGTTCATACCAGCTTCGCGCCGTTCGATTTCATCGTGGATCTGAACCACAGGCTTCGCAGCTGGCTTCTCCTGCCGGATTCCTTCGCGATGGCGACGGAGGACATCGGACCCTCCGGCTTCTGGCTGCAAGTGGAAGGCTGCCCCAATGGCCCCTCCTGGGCCATGGCGGAGCGCACCACTGAAGGCACCATGCTTCTGGGTCTGGGGTGGAAGTCGTTCTCCCGTGCCCGCCACCTGTCCCGGGGCAATGCTTGGCGCTCCGGTATGACGGAGATGCGACGCTCTCCGTGAAGATCTTCGGTGTCGATGGCGGACGTGTGGAGTGCTGCATGGAGAGCAGCAGCGGCAGTTCGAGCTAATACGATGAGGATGAAGATGAGGAAAACTCATCTGACATCAAGGTCGAGGGGAGCTCGTCTTCCTAAAGGCGAGGAGCTTCAGACGGGCACCATGGAGATCTCGTTGAACTCCTCCCCGGCGGCCTTGACGACGTATTTCTGGAAGTAGCGCCTTCCATTGTACGGCGGTGCTCCTTGCTCGATGGGAGCCAACCTTTTTGTTGTAAAAAAGATCGTCCCCTTGTAGTTCTTGCAAATGAAGAAGATCTTGTTTCCTCCTTGTCTCCGTGTCGCGCCCGTGTGAATGAGAACGAGTTTTTTTGCAAAACGCGCTCCCATTACTGCAGCAGCCGTAGCGCAAGGGGTAGGTGGAGCATGGGAGGCCTATAAAAGACCCTCCAGACTCCAACTCCCTTGACACATCTTCTCGCCTTGCTCCGCTCCTCTTCTTCCCTTGCCTCTCCACGCCCCGCAGAACAATGTCTTGCGAAACAAAGATGACCTTGTCCGATGTGTCGATGGCGGAGTCCGTCTTTCGAGGCACGGCGAAGGCACCCAGCGAGGCTGGAGCCCGAGCCACTGATTGCGAGGTTGCGTCCCATTCTTCTGCTGCCCAGAATGTCGCTCGCCTGGTGACTGTCTCCGGTCCTGTTGCCCAAGAAGAGGCAAGGATTAGGGCAGTAAGGAGGGCGCACCTGTGGTCCATCCTGAACGAAAGGACTGCCGGTATTCCGGAGCTGTCCTTGGTTGTGGCTGAGCTCGAGGCCATCGAACAGGTTCACTGTTTGCGCTTCTCCGTTTTTCCGCCTTTTTTCCTTGGATGACTTCGATCTTGACCTGAACTGCTTTTCGTAGGCCGAGAGTCAATCCGTAGGCGAACTGGCGGACAGAATCTTCCGTCTCTTCGGCCCTGGAGCACCCTGGTCGGCAGAAGGGGGTCGAGCTCTTCGACGCGCCTGACAAGATCCTGCACGCGTGTTATCCTTTCATCCAGGCGTCCCCGGAAGAAAAGAGTGCACCCGGCAGGCAATAAAACAGAGGACAGATCTGCACAGCCAGGAGCTTTGAGCTGGCCTTAGTAGCATAGGCTAGATATGTATCCAGAGAAAGCTTCGACTGAATGTAACTCAGAATTGTAAATTCAGAATGTAAGTTCAGATGAATGCAACCCTAGGGCTCAACTCCCGGGGTCATTTCCCAAACCTCCCCTTGCACTAACGCGCCGTCAAGTTTTCAGAGGAGATCTCTTAGGTGACAAGTACTCTAACCGCATGTACCGGTAGCAGTACCCCTAAGAGCACTATGCCTTCCGGGAGTCCACTCCATAGCCACGGGTACTAGGCCAGAAGGGAAATCTGACCGTTCGCCGGGGAGGACGCATTACCCCCGCAAAGGTTCTCATCAACTGTCAAGCATGCGCAGGTTGGTGGTATATTGACTCCGAGCGAAATATATTAAGCCTAGAATCACTAGTACAGAACGACACATCGGATACCCCTCTATGGCAAAGGCAGGAGTTTGGCGACGGTAAATCGCGACATCCCCCGCGTGCTCGCACTGGGTCGTAAAGCAGGCCCACAACAAAGGCAACGGTGAATAGTGGAATATATGTTGGCAACGGAGTTTGGTATAACTCTGTTACCGATGTGTGCTCATCGCACACGGACAGTTTCATAATCTCTGTTGCCATTAGAAGCAGCCCGACAGCCGGCCTATAAGAACCTACTATGCCCTTCACTCTCACTCTGACTGTCTCACTTTCAACCCTAGCCGCCGCATAGTCTCCTCTCTCTCCACTCTCTCGCATGGCTTCCACCGTCGGCGCTGGTAGATCCGGCCATCGCGGCCATGGCCGCCCCACCCTCCGGGCCTTCAGGCAGCAGCAGCGTCAGCTGGTGTTGCGGGACAAGCTTGCGGAACAGGCCGCCGCCGATCCGGCCCCCGTAGGCTGGTCCCGCAGCCTTGGCGCTCGTCCGCACGGCGAAGGCTCCGGCCGCACCCGCTCATTTGGCCACCATTGCAGCTACCGCGAGATCTGCCAGGCGATGTACCCCGGCCGCCATCCGTCTTCCTCTTCGTCCTCGTCCTCCTGACGAGGAGGAAGACGAAGAGGAAGAGGAGGAGGATCGTGATCTGGAGATCGCTTGCCAACTCTCCCGCGCCGATTTCGAGCACGAGGATGCCAAGCGTCGTCAGGGCGAGGCCGATCTGGAGGCGGCGGTCCTCCTCTCTGAGGCATCGACCCAGGTCGAACGCGCCAAGGAGGCGGTCTACCAGTCTGACCTCCGGGCCGCCATAGCCCTCTCTTTGGTCCACGCCGAGGGCAAGGCGCCGCCAGGGGAGGCCGGCGCTAGCTCCGTCGCCGGCGGCGACGCGAAGCGAGCTCGCCTCGCCTAATGTAAGACCCAATTCAGTAGGATAGCTGTTTTCTAGTTGTAAGTAGCTAATTGTTTATCCATAGATTTGCTCTGTTTTTAGTAGACATTGTTTACACATAGATTTTAGCTGTTTTCTAGTTGTAAGTAGCTAATTGTTTATCCATAGATTTGCTCTGTTTTTAGTAGGCATTGTTTACACATAGATTTTAGCTGTTTTCTAGTTGTAAGTAGCTAATTGTTTATCCATAGATTTGCTCTGTTTTTAGTAGGCATTGTTTACACACAGATTTTAGTTGTTTTCTAGTTGTAAGTAGCTAATTGTTTATCCATAGATTTGCTCTGTTTTTAGTAGGCATTGTTTACACATAGATTTTAGCTGTTTTCTAGTTGTAAGTAGCTAATTGTTTATCCATAGATTTGCTCTGTTTTTAGTAGGCATTGTTTACACATAGATTTTAGCGGTTTTCTAGTTGTAAGTAGTTAATTGTTTATCCATGGATTTTCTCTGTTTTTAGTAGGCATTTGCTCTGATTTTAGCTTTGTTTCTGTTATGCCGATGATTGAAATTAGGTGACACCGTGTGATCCGGGGTGGCGCTAGTGATCCTTGTGATATGCACAAATACACATCGATCTTGTGCATCCTACTTGGCTCACTTGCTCCATCCCTGAAATTTGTGTGTCCAATCTACCTATATATGAGGCATTGTTTAGGCTATGTTCTAGTTGTAATTAGTTCTATATTTTTTGTAATGCCGATGAAGAAGCATATGTCTTGTGTATAGAGATGAAGGAGCTTACATTTTGATTTTTTTCATCTCCTTTAGGGCGAGGAGGAAACCTGGAGACTGTGCGGCGGCCGTGAAGACGTAGGAGCGGGGCTCCGTCCACACGCTCCACTGAAGGCGGCGCCTCCAGGAGCAAGACTTTTGTGCAGTACTAAATAGGTAGAAGAAAACCACGCAATGAAGCTGGGCGAAGTGGAAGGTGAAGAACCGACGGCCGTCAAGCAGGAACCACAGGGCTCCGTCGACGGTGCAGCAGGCGTCACCGGCTTTTTTTTTTGTTTCCTTTAACCCTCATTACAAACGGTCAAAAACTAATCTCCGTATCTGATGTAAAGACTAAAGGCAACGGTTATATATATGCCCTTTGCTAAACTTATTGCAAACGATAAAAATCTGCGTTGCCATTGTGAGGCTTCACATCAGTGACAGTGGCGGGGACATGGACCCTTTCTTCGTTGCCGAAGGGGTTTTTGGCCCATTTCTGATGTGTCGTTCTGTACTAGTGAATGCAAGATGCATATGCAAAGACTTAGCTGGTTTTTGCCGTGCTCTTGATCTGCTCTGTCCTTCCCGGGTACCCAACTCCTGAGCCGCTCTTCCGCATCCATTCCTGTCCCGGGAGAGGCGCTACACATAACACACTTTCAGTAGGAAAAGAATGGACCCTCCCTTACATGTCTTGAAAGTGTTTCATCCAGAGCAACCTGCAAGCAAAGTTGAATGTGCATTTATGTGTTTATGTTCTTTAAAACACAGCACTGCCCATTCCACTTCTTACCGCAGCCGTACGGCACGATCAGGTGGCAGCGCCTACTGATAGGCTACTCGCGCTCGACCTGTCAGCCACCGGCACCATGTCAGCCCCCTGCTTGGGGGTTGTTACGGATAACACACTTCACGACAACAAGATAGGCTCACGAAATTGAAAAACTTATCTTTTATTCCTTGGCGATGATTCTTACACCCTTATACAGAACAGTAGCCCCTTGGGAGTGCTTAGTTGACTCGAACTATCTGCGATTCATGTTCGTATTCAAGGGTAAAATTTCAGGAGATTCTCGATGTTCCAGGCGTTGCCCTCCGGCTGCCTTTCTCGTCCTCCAGATAAACAGCTAGATCTCAGGGTATGCGTCACCCGATAAGGTCCTTCCCACTTGGATGACAACTTGTTCATGTTATCAAGTTTCTGCTTCTTGCGGAGAACCAGGTCTCCGGGTTCCAGTACCCGTGAATGGATATGGCGATCATGATAGCGGCGGAGCCCTTGCTGGTATCGAGCAGATCGTAAAGAAGCTCGACACCGCACCTCTTCCAGGAAGTTGATGTCATCAATCCTCCTCTCAGCTTGTGCGTCTTCATCATAGGCAAGTATCCGAGGGGATCCATGCCTGAGCTCTGTTGGCAAGACGGCTTCGGCTCCATAGACAAGGAAGAATGGTGTTTCTTGAGTGGCTCTGCTTGGTGTGGTTCTGAGGGACCACAGGACACTTGGTAGATGCTCAATCTAGTTCTTGCCCTTGTCTTCTAACTTGTCAAAGTCCTTGGTCTTCAAACCCTTTAGGACCTCCGCATTTGCTCGCTCCACTTGCCCATTGCACCTTGGATAGGACACCGAGGCAAAACACACCTTGATTCCCAGCTCTTCACAGAAGTTGAGGAAGGATCGGCTTGTGAACTGAGAGCCATTGTCCGTTATGATTCTGTTGGGTACTCCAAAGTGGTACACGATCCCTTCAATGAACTTGATGGCTGCTTGAGCTGTCTGCCGTGGTATTGGCATCACTTCCACCCACTTTGTGAACTTGTCGATGGCCACGAAAAGGTACTCATGGCCCCTGACAGACTTCGGTATCTTTCCCACGATGTCCAGCCCCCAGACCGCGAACGTCCAGGAGATTGGAATTGGCTGCAGAGCTTGCGCCGGCTGATGTATGTTCTTCGAATAGTACTGGCAGGCTTCACAGGTCTTGACTAGCTGCTCGGCATCACTGAGGACTGTTGGCCAGTAGAACCCGTGACGAAAGACTTTACCCGCCAGTGATCTTGATGCCACATGACTTGAACATGTGCCCTCATGGACGTCCCTTAGCAGTACTTGGCCTTGTTCTTGAGGGATGCAGCGGAGCTTGACTCCGTTGTCCCGTCACCGGTAGAGCTTGCCGTCGATCATGACGTAGAGCTTGGCTTGACGAGCCACCCACTCGGCGTCGTGATCATCCTCCGGGAGGGCGTGCTCCATGATGTACTTGACGATGTCTCGGGCCCAGGGTGGGTGGGTTCCTTCCACCGGTAGCACCATCCGACGGAAAGAAAGCATAGCTTCCTCCGCCAGAGGGGCTGCCGGGTCTTGAGCTTCTGGGCTGGCTACCCGTGTTGTCGAGGTAGAAGGGTCGCCAGCCCTCGGCGCAGATCTTGCCGCGAGCCTCTCGGGTGGAATCGAAGGTCGCCTGAGGACCTCGATGCAGCTTCCAGATCTCCTTGACGTATGGTGCCATCTGAGGGCACGCGTACTCCTTGTTCACTTGTTTGATGACTAACTGAGAGTCACCCTTGACGACGATCTTGTTGATGCCGAGGCCGATGGCAGCACGAAGTCCTGCGAGCAGGCCCTCGTACTCCGCTGTGTTGTTGGAGATGTTCCCTTGGTAGTGCATCTGGACGACGTACTTCAGCCGGTCCCCGGTTGGTGAGGTTAGGACAACCCCAGCACCTCCTTTCCCCTTGGTGTAGGAGCCGTCGAAGTGCATGGTCCAGGCGCTAGGATCTTCCTTCCCGGGGAGGCAGGTTTCCTCTTCCGGGTCGTCGAACGCCGTCTCGGTCCACTCGGCCGTGAAGTCCGCCAGCGCCTGACTCTTGATGTTGTCCGTGTGCTCGAACTTGAGACCGAAACCTTGAAGCTCCATGGCCCACCATGATATGCGACCAGTGGCAAGTGGGTTCTCCAGGGGGCTTCTTAGGTTGTACTTGGATACCACCGTGATGGGATGGCTTTGGAAGTACGGCCTCATCTTGCGGGAGGCAATGAGGATTGCCAGCAGCAGCTTCTGCATCATGGGGTACCGCTCCCGGGCGTCGCGCAGCACTGCGCTGACGAAGTAGACCGGGTGCTGCACCTTGCGGGTCGCCGAGTCCTGAAAGGGCTCGGCTTCCTCCACGTCGACGTCTTGGGGTGGGGACGAGGTAGCCCCCGGCGAAGTCTCGTCGGAGGGAGATTCTCCATTCCCGACGGGCTGCACCGTCTGGTAAGGTTGCAGTGACGCAGGATCGCGAGACCCCTGGTCACCCGGCAGCCTTTTCTTGCATGGTTGTCCCGGAGAGAGTTCCCGGGTCGCTTGCCCTTGATCTTGCTTGACTTCTTCGGAGGAGCGTCACGCTCTACCACAAGCACAGCGCTGATCACCTGGTTGGTGGCAGCAATGTACAGTAGTAGGGGCTCCTTTCTTCTGGTGCCACGAGGATTGGTGGCGAGGCGAGGTAGCGCTTAAGGGACTGCAGGGCTTCCTCGGCCTCGGAGGTCCACTCCACGGGGCCTGACTTCTTGAGCAGCCTGAAGAACGGTAAGGCCCGCTCCCCAAGCCTTGAGATGAAGCGCCCGAGTGCAGTGATGCACCCGTTGAGGCGTGTACGTCCTTGACCCGCCGGGGCGCCTCCATGCGCTCGATTGCCTTGATTTTGTCCGGATTCGCCTCGATCCCTCGGTGAGAGACCAGGAAACCCAGCAGCTTGCCGGAGGGGACCCCGAACACGCACTTGTCGGGGTTGAGCTTGAAGTTGACCCGGCGGAGGTTCTCGAAGGTCTCGTGCAGGTCTTGGATGAGGGAGTCCTTGTACCGGGTCTTGACCACGATGTCGTCGATGTACGCTTCAACGTTGCGGCCCAGCTGGCCCAAGGCATGCTTGCATTGCGCGCTGGAAGGTAGCGCCGGCGTTCCGGAGGCCAAAAGGCATCCGGGTGTAGCAGTAGCAGCCCTTGGGAGTGATGAAGGCCGTCTTCTCTTGGTCCTCGAGCGACATCATGATCTGGTGGTACCCGGAGAAGGCGTCCAAGAAACACAGCAGCTCGCACCCGGCCGTGGAGTCCACGATCATGTCGATCCGCGGCAGGGGGAAAGGGTCCTTGGGACAGGCCTTATTCAGGTCTGTGAAGTCGATGCAGAGTCTCCACTTGAAGGTCATGGGTTTCGGTACCACCACGGGGTTGGCCACCCAGGTTGGATGGGGAACCGACCGGATGACACCAGCTTCTATCAACTTGTCCACCTCGGCGATGATGAATTCCAGCTTTTCCTTGCTTTGGTTCCGGAGAACCTGCTTCACGGGGCGAGCCCCCGGATTGACCGCCAGTTTGTGCTCGATCACCTCCCTTGGAACACCGGGTAAACCTGACGCCTCCCACGCGAAGACATCAGAGTTTTCCCGAAGGAAGGCGACGAGCGCGCTTTCCTATTTGTCGGTGAGGCGGGCGCCGATGGTGATGGAGCGAACTCCGTCGCTGGTTAGCGCCACCTTCTTGGTCAGCTGCGGATCGCCATGGAATGGCGCCTTCTTGGGGGAGTAGATGTGGAGCCCCCAGGGTGCCCTTCGCCCCCGGGGAGAGCCCCATCATCATCCTCCTGTACACCTTGAGGGACATCCGCCATGATTGCCACCGTCTGGTTCAGCTGGTGAACGCAGTAGATAGCATCGTCGATGTCGGCCTTGACTTGATCACGCCCCACGGCGCCGGAATCTTCAGCATGTTGTAGGCGAAGTGGGAGACGGCCATGAACTTGGCCAGAGCAGGTCTGCCAAGTATGCCGTTGTACGGTAGCGGGTGTCGGCGATGTCGAAGACGATTTCCTCGGTGCGGAAGTTCTTGGAGTCGCCGAAGGTGACCGGAAGGGTGATCTTCCCGAGGGGTCGAGTAACACTTCCGTTCACGCCTTGGAACACCCGGTGTCTTGCAGGCGAGACAGGGGAATTTGAAGGATAGCCAGGACCTTCGCCGTCAAAGTTGAGGCTGGAGCCTCCGTCGACCAGCATCTTGGTGACCTTGTAGTTGTGGATGACGGGCGACACGATCAGCGGCAGGGTCCCGACCCCGGCAGTGTTGCAGGGTGGTCTTCTGGGTCGAAGGTGATGACTTGACTGGACCAGTCCAGGGGCTTGGACGGAGCAGAAGCAACCGCGTTCAGCTCCCGGACAAGTCTCTTGCAGGCGCCGTTGGAGGGAGGCAGAGAAGACCCTCCGTGGATGCACCCGACAACTCCAGTGACTTCTTGATACTTGCCGCCGTTGCCTCCTTGGGGAGCCGGAGCTTCCCCGTTGCCGCCGTGGGCGGCCTCCGGAGTGTTGTACCCGCGACCACCTTGACCGCCGCGTCCTCCTCCGCGGCCCCCGCGGCCACCGCCTCGGTTCCATCCACGGCCGCCTCCGCCTTGGCGACCCGTGGGACAGTCACGAGCGATGTGCCCGGCAGTGCCGCAGTTGTAGCAACCGTCTTGACTGACCCCATCAGCTCGACGTTGCTCCCGGATGGCGAGGTTCTTGAGCATGCGGCAGTCCTTGAGCAAGTGGTTGCCTTCTGGATGGATGTGGCACCAGGGATCACCTTCACCTTCTTCCTCGGAAGTCGGCGCGGGCTTGGTCTTCTTCGGAAGAGGCTCGGTGACGAAGATCCGCTTGTCGGGTCCAGGGTCCCGCTTCTTGTTCTTGGCTGGAGCCTTGTCCTCGGGTTCATCCTCCCCGGGGAACTTGGCTCCTTCTTCAGCTCGAGCGCACCGATCTGCAAGCTCCCAGAGCTTACGAGCAGACTCGACGCGATGGATGCTCAGCTTCTCGCGCATCTTGGGGTTGCGGACGTTGGCGTGGAAGGACTGGATCACCAACTCCTCCTTGATGCACGGGATGGTGTTCATCTTCTGGGTGAAGCGCTGGATGAACTTGCGGAGAGTTTCACCCGGCAGCTGCTTGAAGTCGTGGAGATCACTGGGAGCCCCCGGGCGCTCGTACCCGCCTTGGAAAGCCCCCAGAAACTGCTCCTTCAGTGCCCGCCAGGAACGGATGGAGCACTTGGGAAGGTTGAGAAGCCAAGTCTGGGCATCTCCCTTCAGGGCCAACGGGAACCAGTTGGCCATCATGACCTCGTCGGCCCCGGCAACCATCGCAGCAAGAGAGTAGATCTGCAGAAAGTCCCGGGGGTTCGTGGTGCCGTCGTAGCGGAGAACGTCGATCTTGAATTTCTTGGGCCAGTTGAAGTGGCGGAACTCGGGGCGAGGGCGAGGCAGCCTTCGGCGAGGTCGATGCCCCGATCTTCCCGGCGGTGACGTTCTCGGCGACGCTCGATGCGGGTGCGCATATCCTCGTTCTGACGGCTGTTGAGCTCGTCACGAAGATCTGGGTTGCGCGAGGTAGACGACCCGATGGAGATGGCCTCGCCGTGATCGCGGTTTAGCCGATCAGCCATCGGTGGCGCGGTGCGAGGAGGCGCCGTCTTGGCTTGACGTTCACCACGAGGCTGGCCTCGCGGATCACGTGTCTTGTCTTGTGCTGCTCCGGGATCGTCGACGGTGGGAGCTTGAGTGGGTTCGACCCATGGACCACCATCGGCGAAGTCGAGGAGCCTCTCGACGCGAGTCCTCCATTCTTGGTAGACCTTGGGATCGCCGCTGCTTGGAGGGAACTGCATCAGGGCCTTGGCAGCGACTAGAGCATCATGGCGAGCTTGCGTCCGAAGGCGAGTGCGCGGAGGTCTTGCTCTTGGATGCTCGTGGATCCCCGCTGGGGCGAACGCCGTGGTTCCCTCCTCCAGCGGTGGGCTCCTTGCCAGCGCCATTGCAGACGCTCTTCTCCCCCGAGCGAGGAGGAGGCATGGTGGTGCCCTTTGGAGCCGCCGCTCCGCCAGGGCCGTTGTCCTTGTCGCGACCGTCCACTTCGTCCGGCGCCACCCTCTCCATGGGAGGCGGGGACGGAGAGACGCTCCGCCGTGCGCCAGCAGCACGACGTTCAGCTGAAGCTTGAGTGCGTGAGGGAGAAACCGGCTTGGACGCCGCAGGGTCTCCCTTCTTCTTCGGCGGCATGCTTGACGAAGAACTTGCCGATGAACTTGATGAAGATGAAACCAGCGCTTGCGCCCCCTACCTGGCGCGCCAGATGTCGTGTCTCGATGCACGGACACCGGGAGTATAGGATACCCCCTTTTAGGTTCGGCACGGGGCGCGAAGGAGGCTGAGAATCGTCTTCTTGGGCGGAGTCTAGATCAAGCTCTCCTCTCCACGATCAAAGCATGCAACCAAAGGGACACAAGGAGCTACCCAGGTTCAGGCCGCCCGGAGGCTAAAAGCCCTACTCCTGCATGTCTGGATTGATGGGTTCTTCATAGTGTGGCTTACAATGGAACCTCCCGGATGGGGTACCCGGAAGGGTTTTGGCTGGAGGTAGAAGAAGGACAGATCCTGACCCGGAGGAGATCACCTTCCCTCTACCTTCGCAGCCCTAGTCTAGTCTTGCTCTGGTTGGACTTGTGCCTTGGTTCGACCTTGTGTTCGTCCTCCCCCTCCTCCGTGCCTTGGTCCTCCTTTTATAGGCTAAGGGGTTGCCACAGGGTCACGTGAGGGGCACGAGGGACCTTGGGGGTGAAGGACCCTCCTCATCTAGTTTAGAGGAGACGTGGCCTCTCCTCAGCCTAGCGTCTCCTTTGGGTTAGGTGGGAGCGTCCGCCTTGGGGTGGACAGGAGCTGACACCACCACGGGCTGTGCTTCCCGCCCGCGCTGCCTTCGCCTTGCTTCCCAAGTCTTCTGCGGTCTTCCAGCATGAGGTGGAGAGCTTATCCACAGGGACGTGGGGAAGTACCTGAGAGGGAGCCTAGCCTCCTGCCGGGAACTCGGGCTCTCGGGTCCTTCCTGGCCTTCTTGCTTGGTTCGGGGACCCGGCAGGTCCCCAGGACCGGAGCCCTTCGTCGACGTAGGCCTTGCGTGTCCTGACGTTGAACCCGCCAGATTGACTTGAGTCTTGGTCTTGTCCATCTTCATCTTGGGCCCACATGGGGTGGACCCACTTTGGCTGCACTAGGGGAACCCCATGTTCCACTGCTGCGACACCGCACCACAAAGGTTTAGTTCACCTTCCACTATCGGAATCCTTCAAGGCGGAATCCGGAGCCCTTACAACAATGATCCGGGGCACAACCCATAAGAGGATTGGGGGCTCCCGAACAGCTACAAATATGTCACAAAGACACAAGTGAGTACAACAAGAAGCCAGGTTTTCCTAATGGAAATCCTAGCCAAGGGGCCCTGATACATCTCAAACGTATCTATAATTTTTGATGTTCCATGCTTGTTTTATACCAATTGCTACATGTTTTGCATCTACTTTATATCACTTTTATACATTTTATGGGACTAACCTATTAACAAGATGCCGAAGTGCCAGTTCCTGTTTTCTGCTGTTTTTGTATTCTAGAAAAGCTAGTCTGGAAATATTCTCGGAATTGGACGAAACTACACGGGGGTGCCTATTTTTCCAGAACACGCCTGACGGAGCGAAGGAGCAGCAGAGGAGGGCCACCAGGAGGCCACACGCCACCAGGGCGCGGGCCCCCTTCTGCCGTGCCCTGGGGTGGTGTGGGCCCCTCGAGGGTCCGCAGCCGCCGCCCTTTCGCCTACTTATTCCCCCGACGCGAAAACCCTAAGTACCTGAGCAAATATCCACGAAAAGATCCAGAGATGCCGCCGTCGTCAACCCTAGCTCGGGAGGGTTCAGAAGCTCTTCCCGGCACCCTGCCGGAGAGGGGAATCGTCATCGGAGGCTTCTACATCGCCATGCCTGCCTCCGGAGTGATGCGTGACTAGTTCATCCTTGGACTACAGGTCCATAGCAGTAGCTAGATGGTTGTCTCTCCACTTTGTGCCATCATGTTTAGATCTTGTGAGCTGCCCTACATGATCAAGATCATATTATTGTAAAGCTACATGTTGTGTTTGCTGGGATCCGATGAATATTGAATATTATGTCAAGTTGATTATCAATCTATCTTTTATGTTATTTAAGATCTTGCATGCTTTCCGTTACTCGTAGATGCTTTGGCCAAGTAGATGCTTGTAACTCCAAGAGAGAGTATTTATGCTAGATAGTGGGTTCATGTCTCCGTTTAACCTGGGACAGTGACAGAAAGTTCTAAGATTGTGGAGGTGCTGTTGGCACTAGGGATAACCTAACGATGCTATGTCCACGGGCATATGTGTTTGTTTACATTACGCACTTTACTTAATGCAATTATCCGTTGCTTGCAACTTAATACCAATGGGGGACTCGGATGACAACCCGGCGGTGGATTATTAGTCATAGATGCTGTTGGATAACGATCTATGTATTATGTCGTAATGCCCAATTAAATATCATAGTAGTCAACATGTCATGTATATGCATTGTCATGCGCTCACTATTCGTCAATTGCCCAGCTGTAATTTGTTTACCCAAAATGTTAGTTATCTTTTATGGAGAGACACCACTAGTGATTAAACAACCACAAACTGCAAACTGTTCCTTTTTCATTCTCTGCAATTTAATACTTATTTTCCACACCATACGTTTAATCCTTTGTTTTTAGCAAGCCAGTGAGATTGACAACCTCACTGTTTCGTTGGGGCAAAGTAGTTTGATTGTGTTGTGTGCAGATTCCACGTCAACAGTCCAGACTCCCTGCGAAAGCTATTTTTCTGGCGCTGTTGACAACCTTCTGAAGAGTTGCTGCTCCTACTGGTTCGATAACCTTGGTTTCTTTCTGAGGGAAAACTTGCTGCTGACTACATCATACCTTCCTCTTGGGGTCTCCCAACGAACGTGTGTTTCACGTCATCAGGCACTCAAGTAAATGAGGGGGAAATGAAGAAAGGCTTGGTGAAGATGTAGATCCGGGCCTTCTCCTTCCATCCTCCAAAGATCAACGAATTTGGGTGGAGGGATTGGGAGATCTAGTGATTCTTGAGTTGCAATAATGGAGTCTTCAAGTTTGGGCGAGCTAGCTGGCTGGAGGTAGGTGGAGGGTATTTATACCCCTTCCAGAAAAACTAGCCGTTTGCAGTCCACTTAGACCGGAGTTTCTGGTCAGGGAGGCCAGAAACTCCGACCGATGCGGAAACTCCGGACTGACTGGGCGGAAACTCCGGCCTTCACTCCGAAAACTCCGGGAAACCTCCGGGGTAACTCCGGGGTCGATGCATTGAGTGCCGACGCGCTGCCCTCTTTGCAGAAATCCCAGAAGAGCCGGAAACTCCGGCCTTGGAGGCCGGAAACTCCGGCCTGGTCCGGAAACTCCGGGGAACCTCTGGACCAGCTCCGGCCTCGATGCAGCGATTGCCGCCGTGATGCTCTCTTCGCTGGCAAACACCAGATGGGCCGGAAACTCCGGACCCTCAGGCCGGAAACTCCGGCCTGGGCAGACGAACTGCAAACTCCTTTTTCTTCGACAATTGTTTCGATGCAAAGAGCAATTATATCTTTTCATTCCTGCAACACTTAACATCATATAAAATACATCCTAGTGTTGTGGCCTAACACACAAAACACGGGGGACATAAGATATGTCCTTTCAGGTTTTGATTCGTTGGCTTGGTCTTATTTTTCTCTGTTTCATTTTGGTCGTTTGGTCCTTTCGGTGTTTTTTGGTCCCAAGTTTCTCTTCTCCTGTTATTTGTTCCATTACCTTTTGTCTCTATATCGGATTTGGTATTCTTCTTGCTTTTCTAGGTTCTTTTGGTGTTTTTTTGAAACTTTTCTACTGCAGGGGAGCCCCCCACAGCCTCACTTTATTAAAACAATAGTGTCATAATTACAAATGTACAGGAATATGTACAGACATAAAGTAAAGAATTATTGTAAGTTGTCAAGCCATGATGACAAAGAAACAACTAATGTCTGTTTCACCCTGTACTTAAGCAAGGTGACTTCATGGAAGAACATAGCCTTCCAGCCTCTGAATGTGGGCTTGATATGCTTGAAGATCCGCCCATTTCTCTGCTTCCAAATGCACCAACATGCGAGGATCACAACTTCAGTGAATAGTGGACCATCATATCCTCTTCTGGTAGCAAGGAGAACTTCAGACACAGAGCCAGGTCGCCATGGAATCTGAAGGTAATTCCATATCCCGGTGGTGAAGACACAATTGAAAAAAAGATGTCTCCAGTCCTCATGTTGGTGTGCAGGGCAGAGCACAGAATCGTGGTTATCAGTGACATTCCATTTTCGCCGCAGCAACATGTCCTTCGTGTTCAGGCGATCATGCAGTAGTAACTAGGCAAAGAACTTGTGTTTGGACTGACATTTGCTTCTCCAAATCCAGCAAGATGGAGCATGCTTATCGATGTGTCGGCAATGCTGCTTATAGACAAGGCTGGGTTTGAAAACACCTTTCCCAAGTGTGCATTCCCATTTATGATGTTCATTGGAGATCTCTACGCCTGACAGAAGCATCTGCAGTTCCTGAAACTCTGAGTACGCCTCCACTGTCAGAGGCCGATGAAAGGAATGAATCCAGTTATCTGAAGACAGAAATTGGTGCACCGACTGGAGCTTGTCAATTGCATGAGAGAATAGCCGAGGGAATTTTGTGTCCAGCCTGTCATTGCTCCAAGTATCAGACCAGAACAATGCCGTATGTCCTGTTCCAATGTGGCATCTAGCAATTGCCCTATAATCATCAGATAAGGCCATAACTCCTCTCCACCAGAAGGATCCAGAGTCAATAACAACATGTGGAACAGTTTTGAAGTAATAAGCATCCTTGATCAGCTGCACCCAAGGTGTGTCCGCATTATTATAGAACTTATTTAGATGCTTCAGTAGCAAAGCCTTGTTTTGCACCCTTAGATCAATTATTCCAAGACCACCTTTTTCTATAGGTTTGCATATCATCTTCCAAGCAGCGAAGGAATGGACCTTTTCCTTGTCCTTTTTCCTCCAGAGGCAGTGCCTTCTTGCTCTGTCTAGCACCTCAAGAACACCCACAGGAATTACTAGAATTAGTAGGAAGTAAGTTGGTAGTGAGGATAGGACAGAGTTGACCAGAACAAGTCTATCCCCATAGGAGAGAAAAGAGGCTGTGGCAGTAAGCCTTCTTTCCACTCTATCCATCAAAGGTGACAGATCTCTAATTGTAGGCCTTGTGGTGCCCATAGGCAGTCCCAGGTAGGTGAATGGCATGCACTCCACTTTGCATTCAAAGAATTGGGCTAGATCATCAACTTCAGCCTAGGGTACATTTATTGGTATCATGGAGGATTTGTGATAACTCACTTTTAGGCCAGTGAACTCAGCATACAATTGTAATATCTTCTTAAATACCTTCAGGTCATTTTTATCCACAGGCAGAATGACAATGGTGTCATCTGCATATTGGACAATAGGGTAGTCACTTCTCACAGGAATTGGGGCATGCAGCAGACCATCTCTGTAGCCTTTATTGACCAGACTTTGCAGCAAATCAGCTCCTTCAACAAACAACAGAGGTGATAAGGGGTCACCTTGTCTTACACCTCTTTTGCAAACAAAAGGTTTTCCAGGGACCCCATTTAGCAAGACAGAGGAGGAACCAGAGCTCAATATTTCTTTCACCCATTGTAAGAAAAGATCAGGAAAACCCTTGGCTTTAAGAACTTGCAGAATTGCATTATGATCCAGAGTATCAAAGGCCTTTTCGAAGTCAATTTTCAGTATTACAATTTTCCTCTTTGATTGCTGACACTGATAGATGAATTCAAAAGACCAGGCTAAACAGTCCTGGATTGTCCTGCCCTTTATGAATCCATATTGATTGGCATGGATAGTTTTTGTGATTACTTCCTGCGGCCTATTTGCCACCAGCTTTGTGATAAATTTGAGGCAAGTATTTGTTAAGGAGATTGGCCTGAAATCATTTACAGTTTCTGGGCTATGGGTTTTAGGCACAAGTGTGATAAAAGAACCATTTATGCTTTCTAGAGCAGACGTGCCTGAGAAGAAGTCATTACAAAGGTTAGTAAAATCCTTCTTCACAATGTGCCAGCATTTCTTCAGGAAGAGCCCATTGAAACCATCTGGGCCTGGGGCTTTATCAGTTTTCATGTGTTTGATGATGCCATCAATTTCCTCTGCAGAAAAAGGCTGAACTAGCGGATCCAGATCATCTACAGTGGGCAGCAGCATAGCAAGATCAAAAGGTTGTGCAGTTTGGATAGTGATACCCATTCTATTCTTGAAGCTGTGCAGGAAAGCAGCAGCCTTTTGCTGGTGATCCATCATAGTGACACCATCCTCATTTTGGATCTGAGTAATGGTATTATGTCGATATCTTTCAGTGGCCTTTGCATGGAAAAACTTCGTAGACCTTTTCTGTTCTTTCGCTTTTCATAGGTGCTTTCTTTTTGTTTCCTTTGGATTGCTTTGTTTTTGTTATGTTCTTACTTCTTTTTTTGTCTCTTTTCTTTTTGCCCATTCTTGATCTTACGGTGCTCTTTGTTTCCTCTTGGTTTTTTTTGGGTTTCTTCTTTTTGGATTTGATCATCTTTCTTTGTTTGCGATTTCTTCTCCTTCTTTTTTCTCATGGCTCTGTTTGGGCTTTCTTTTTATTCTCCCTTGGGTTCGTGCTGTAGGGTTTGGAACATTCTCTCTTCTTCTCCTCTGTAATTTGTTCCTTTTGCCTCTTTTTCTTTTGGGTTTTTTAAACCTGTGCCACTGGTTCCTTAGCCTTGCTCACTGAACCCCACGCTCTAAAATTTAGCTCAGTTTTCCCCACTCGCTTGTCCGAAACCCTCACAAAAGACCAAACTGGACATTTGCCGTGGAGTCAAGCTTTGACCGTTAACGCTGACAAGTGGGGCCGCATCGAAAAGAGTCCTTCTTTGACAGTTGGACCTGACGTGTGGGGCTGCAAGGAGACACGTCAGACCAGCTTGTCTACAACTGAAACCTAAATCGAGCTCGAGCCACTCCGCCGCCGTCGTGTCGCCTCTGTCGCCGTCGTGCGCTGCATCGTCTAACCCCCACCCCCACCTCCGCCGCCGTCATGCCGTCCTGCACCATCTACCCCCACCCCCATCTGGATTAAGCAGCGATGTTGGAGGAGCGCCCCCTCCGGCCCATCGACCTAGGAGAGGATTGGGTCGAATCGGAGGCGGATAATTCATGGATTGGATCTAGGTAAGCATCGTTTCCTCTCTAATTGATGCGCTGATTCGTTAGTTGGGTCGTATTTGACCGATGGTCGCGTGAATCTTTCCAATTTTGCTGGCCTAACTCGAACATTTATTTTGTTAATCAATTAGGATTGATCCTGTGCTTGCTTTCCGGCTGGCAGTTAAAATGGATGTTAGTGTGCTACGTGGTAGAAAACCGCATTTGATACAGCGATTTTTCTATCCGAAGGTGGTAGAAACCAACATTTTGTTTAAAGCTTTGCGGGATGCATTAAGCTCTCCTCCATACGGGTGGACTGATGCCGATGCTGTTGAACTGAAATATTTCAGCAGTAGCGAGCACAAATTTGTCCCACTTACTTGCGACGAGCATCTGGGATTGCTCTTCACTTTGAATGCTGAAAGGCGCTTCGGTAAAATTCTTATCGAGGTGCTTCAGCCACGGGTCAATGAACGGGACAAGGGGAAGGGTGTTGGGAAATCTTCTGTCTCTGCTAATAGCGAGTGCCCCGACACTCCTTGTAGGTCGAGACCAAGCAGAGCTAGTGGTTCTGAAAGTCACAATATGCCTTCTGCAGCCAATGTGGAGGAAGATGCACAGCCAGACGAGGAAGTGCCTCGATTTGATGATGAGGATGAGAAGATGTACCCTGATCTTGTAGATATAGTCAGCAAACAAGCAATGGAGGATGAATATCAGGAGCAACCCATCACCGGTGCTAGATTTGATGACACTAACGATGAAGAGAGGGAGGAGAACATTGACAGCTTAGTTTGTGATGAATATGATGGTGAGGACATGCCAACAATTGAGTGGAACAGGGAAGATCCTCATCTTGCTATCGGCACCGTATTCCAGTCGATGGTGGACTGTCGTAATGAAGTGACAACATTCTGCATTCTCACTGAAAATGAGTATGTGGTTCTCAGGAGTGAGCCAACAAGGTTCACTGTTAAATGCCCATACCCAAGGTGTAGATGGAGGTTGCATGCATCAAATATGTTGAGGAGCAAGTTGATTCAGGTTTGTGTATTTTAGTTTAGGGATTGATTCATTCTATTTTCAGATAATTGTGTAATGTTTTCTTAATTGTACTTGACATCATTTTTTATTTTGTTTCAGATAAAAAAGAACCCACACCAACACGCATGTCCACCTGGAGGGGGAGGGGGAAAGGCTAAAACAAAGCTAGCAAAGACTAGGTGGGTGGCAGATGCAATCTTGGATTGGTTAAGAGAAACACCAATACTTGGTCCAACAGCACTCCATGGAAAGCTATTTGAGAAGTACAAGATTGATATTCCTTAAATGAGGATTTTTTATGCTAAGGAATTAGCTCTTGACAGGATTAATGGTTCATGGATTGAAAGCTTTCAGTTGCTTTATACATTTAAAGCTGAAGTGGAAGCTGCTAGTCCAGGGAGTGTTGTAGAGATTGACAAGCATACAGTTAAATACAAAATAAAAGGGAAGTCATTTGAGAAGGAGTACTTCAGGAGGGCATTTGTTTGTCTCAAGGCTTGTTGGAAGGGGTTTCTGGATGGTTGCAGGCCTTATTTGGCTATGGATGCTACCCATTTGACTGGAAGATGGAGAGGACAGCTACTAGCAGCTTCTGCAGTTGATGGACACAACTGGCTATTCCCAGTTGCATTTGGTGTGGTGGAGGCAGAGTCGGAGGAAAGTTGGGTCTGGTTTCTGCAGCAGTTGCGCAACGTTATAGGTACACCCCAGGTTTAGCTATACACACAGATGCTTGCAAGGGTTTGGAGAGTGCGGTCGAAATTGTATTCCCTGGAGTTGAGCATAGGGAATGTATGCGCCACCTAGCTCAGAATTTCAGAAAGAAATTCAAAGGCAAAATTTATGATGAGAATATATGGCCAGCATCATACACATGCAGTGAGAGGAAGCATGAGCACCATTTGAGAGTTCTGTATGCTCACAATCCTTTGGTGAAGGAGTACATGGATGCACATCATGGAAAGCTGTGGTCTAGAAGCAAATTCAATGAAATCTGCAAAGTAGATTATGTGACCAATAATTTGGCAGAGTGCTTCAATGCAAAGTTCAAGTCAGTGAAAGGGCTTATGTTGTGGCAAGCATTTGATAAGATGAGGCAGATGATCATGGTAAAGATGGCTCTTCGCAAAAGAATTGCAGAAACCCAATATGTTGGCCATGTGATGTTGCCATCTCTTGTTAAGGCATTGCATGCCAAGGCAAGAGGACTCAGGATGAAATGCATTCGATCAGACACATACGAGGGAGAGGTGACATACACTGACAGTAAAGACAGGGAATGGAGGTATCCACTGAACCTAACAACTAGGGAATGCAGTTGTAGGCAATGGCGGATCCGTGGGAAGCCATGCATACATGCCCTACATCTGATGGCTGTTATTGGGGGTGAAGAGGGTGAAGTTGATCAGTACATATCTGAATATTTCTCTGTTGCCAAATTTAAGGCTGCTTATGCTTCCAATGTGCCTTCACTATTAGGAAAAGACCAATGGAACATAGTAGATCCAGGGTTTAAGCTCAATGCTCCTGTAATGACTAGACCACCAGGAAGACCAAGGAAGAACAGGTACAGAACGGGTGAAGAGGGTCGTGTTAAAAGACAACGTAAGTGCAGAAAATGTGGAACCCTAGGGCACATTGCTAGGCTTTATACCAATGCAGTGGATGCATCATTTGGAGAAGAGGAACGATGGGAAGCAGCAAATGCAGCTGAAAATACAGCAAATGCAGAAATTGCAGCAATTGGAGCAGCAGGAGAGGAGAATGCAGTGGCAAATGAAGCAGCAGCTTGGTATGTGTGCACCCTTCACTTGCCCTTTTTTATTATTTCTGTTTATTATTGATGTGTGTAATATTATTTCTGTTTGACCCAGCTCTGAGATAGAAAGAAGAAGCAAAGGAAAGAAAAGGCCTAGAGAGGAAGAAGCTCCGGTTCAAGCAACATCTGAATTTGAAGCCATGGCTTATGAAGGTTTTGAAGCCTTACGGGACGAGGAAGACAGTGAAGCTCCAGTTCCTTTCAGGATTGTTGAGCCTGTAGATGACCGACAAATAGTCATCACTCCTCCACCCCCACCACCCCAAGTGAAGACCAAAAGGAACAAGAAGATGAAGCATATCCCACTTAGGGAAACCAGGAGCAAGGCGGTGAAGCCATCCTCTAACACGAGGAGCAAGTCGAAAATATGAATTTGAACTTTGAATGCTAGTGGTGTGATGTCAATTTGAACTTCTGTTTGTCAATTTGAACTACTGTGGAAACTTGAATGTGTAATAATGCTATTTCTATGATGATGTGAAATTTGACTTAATTCTAATTTGAACCAAAATTTGAATCTGAACCAATATTTGAAGTCCATTGCTTTGTGGTATGATGTTGCTATGTTTTATGAACCAAAATATGAGGTAAAGTTTCTTTTCCGTGGTGAAACTCGTAGCAATGACAAATGTGTTAGAAATGAGCTTCAAAGCTAGGGTAAACAGCCCCATTTGTAGCCAACTTTTTTTTGACCTTGTCTAAACGCGCCAAAACTTTTTTGGTAAGACCTCTTCAATCTATAGAGTGTCAATTCGAAGTCTAAATATTTAATGAATTAAAATTCATATTTCTAATTTTTTTGTTTAAAAATATGCTTTAATAGAAAACCATAATAAAAACTATTAAAAATTAAAAAATAAAAAATAAGTTCATATCCTTCTTATTCACTCAAAGATGAAGCTTTGCTGATTTTTCTGATTTTTTTGAATTTTGGGAAACTAAACCTCTCTCACTCTCATCCTCGAACTCTAAACATCGTTGTAGGTGATAGCTCATTTGTGTGAAGGTGTTTTCACTCAAATGTCAGAATACCAAGTTTATATTTTTTATAGTTACTATGTCTTATAATACGACGAACCTCGAAGGTTTCATCATTTTTCGATTTTTTTTGAATTTTTGGGAAACTAAACCTCTCTCACTCTCATTCTCGAACTCTAAACATCGTTGTAGGTGATAGCTCATTTGTGTGAAGGTGTTTTCACTCAAATGTCCTTAAACCAAGTTTCTTATTTTTTGTGTAAGACATGTCACATAACACGGCATTATGCGAAGGTTTTTCAACATTTCGATTTTTTTTGAATTACTTATGCCCATTTTTATTTTATTGTGGTACCTAAATTCAAAAAATGATTTTTCGTAAAATTATCCGTATACCAAGTTTATAATTTTTTATAGTTACTATGTCTTATAATACGACGAACCGCGAAGGTTTCATAAATTTTCGATTTTTTTGAATTAGTTATCGTTGGTCAAACATAAGATAACCCCGTTGACCGGTTCTAAACCCCGCAGCATCTCCCAAACCCTAGCGTCGAACTGCAGCCGTCCGATCATACCCTAGCGCCAAATTAGACCCGTCCGATAGGGTTCTTCTAGAAGGCGATGGCGATCCGCGAGAGCTTGGTTCTGCAGTCTGATTGGCCACAAACGTTAGCCACTGACATGTGGGGCTCCGAGCACCCTCCTTCTCCCCTGCAGAGACAGAGCAGCCACTCTGCCCACCATTGCTTCCCCTTCCTTTGCTCCTTCTCCCACGACGAGACCACCACTCATCTGCTTCTTCTTCTCCGGCGACGAGAGATGTGCAGCTCAACTTCAGCCTCCCACTCCTCGTGGCCCGTGTTTGGTCCAGTGCCCCTGCTGCCATGTCCTGACTGCCGACGCACCGCGCCATTGAGACGGTGGACCTCGAAGGAGGAAAAAAATGGCAACTTGGGGCGCGACTTCGTCAAATGTGAAAGCAAGCCAGAGGGAAAGGTTAGATCTGATGATTTCGCTCTGATTTCCTTCCCTTTCATTCTTGCTCTGAATTCTTGCCCTTTTCCTTTTCCCTCTGAATTGAGATCTAGGGTTCATGATTTTGTTTCAGATCGTGGACAAATGCACCCATTTTGAATGGATAGATCAGTACGTTCGGAGGCTTCAGCGGCTGGGCTTGCTTGATGGCAATGTGGCCGCAGCTCGGGAGGTCAATCTGCCGTCAGACAAATCTGAAGAGGCCGCAGCAATTCGGAGAGGGTTGCTCCGACAGTGGAGGATTCGGATCTGAAGGCGGAATTAAAGAAGATTAACAAGAATTTGAAGCAGATGATTGAATTGAAGAAGCAGGCCAATCTCATAGCTTTAGGATTTTATTTTCTTATAGTTGCTCTAGGACTTGCTTACTTGCTTGTCATCTCTCGTTAAGACATGTTATTACTGTGGTGTAACCTTATGCTTAATGTGTCTGAATCTCTGTCTCTGAATCTCTTAATTGTTGTGATGTGTTAGTTTTCGACAGTGTTATCTTCTGTTATCTCTGAATGTCTTTGTTAGTTTTCGACACTTTCAGTTTCTTGAGAACACCCGAGTGCAAAGAAAAAAAAACCCTAAGATGTTGGGCTGAAACCTAAACCAAGCTTTTGTTGGGCCGTGGCAAGGTGTTGGGCTCAAATACAAACCAAGCTTCATTTATTTGATTGCTCTTTTTTACGTTCGAGCCCTAACACACTAGGGCAAAATTTGAATTTGAACCAAAATTTAATTTGAACCAAAATTTGAATCTGAACCAATATTTGAATCTGAACCAATATTTGAAGTCCATTGCTTTGTGGTATGATGTTGCTATGTTTTATGAACCAAAATATGAGGTAAAGTTTCTTTTCCGTGGTGAAACTCGTAGCAATGACAAATGTGTTAGAAATGAGCTTCAAAGCTAGGGTAAACAGCCCCATTTGTAGCCAACTTTTTTTTCGACCTTGTCTAAACGCGCCAAAACTTTTTTGGTAAGACCTCTTCAATCTATAGAGTGTCAATTCGAAGTCTAAATATTTAATGAATTAAAATTCATATTTCTAATTTTTTGTTTAAAAATATGCTTTAATAGAAAACCATAATAAAAACTGTTAAAAATTGAAAAATGAAAAAATATGTTTTGATTTTTGACATATTTGATTCTTTTGTATCTTTTTTTGATATATTTGATTTATGTCTTAGATCTTTGGGCTTTTGCTCTTTTTTCAAAATGTTAGCTCTTGTTTGCTCTTTTGTAGCTTTTGTATCTTCATTAACTTCGAACTAATAAAATCCAAAAATAACACAACATGAATAAAAGGTAGAATTATAGTACTACAACACGATCTAGCCCACACACTAGGGCAACACCATCTTCACGGTAGGGCAACACACTTGGGCAAAACCATCTATAGTAAAACACGATTTATTAACTTCTAGCCCTAACACAAAAGGGCAACACCATCTTCACGGTACAACACGACATAGATATAGGAGTATAAATAAAACACAAGCATAACATAGATATATAAATAAAGTTCGTACATATAACACGACAAGCCATACATAGTTCGTTGACAAGACAACTTAACAAACCACACAACATAGTAGTAGAAATAAAAAGATAAAAGCCCTAACACACTAGGGCAACTCCATCTTCACGACAACCGGCCTGATGCATGCCTTTAGCACCGTCTTCACTCCTGCTCCTCCTCCTGGCCGTTCTCTCCGAGATAGTACGGGAGGCTGTGGATGTTGCATGTGGGGAAGATGCTCGCCACGTCGGTGAAGAAGTTGTACGTAGTGAAAGCGATGAACTCCTGCCCACCAAAAAACACCTGGCCGAGCAGGTAGTAGGCATCAAAGCGGTTGGTGAAGATGGCGCGGTAGCCTGTCGTCATCGCGCCGGCGTGGGGACGCAGTTCCTCGAGGCGGAACATCCTCTCCGAGCCCGCCGGGAGGTTATGAAAGCCCGCACGGAGGAACCCCTCCGCAAGGTCACGAGCACCCCTCCATGGCGAGATCGCCCAAACGCGGAGAGAGTTCTCCACGACGACTCCGGCTGGGTACCGCCTCTCCGACACGGTGGGTGGATAGCGGAAGGTGGGGCCGTAGTACAGCATCCACTCCTAGCTACGCTTCGCTTCGAGAGTGATTTGGAGATGGGTGGAAGAAGAGAAGGGGCGGCGCAGAGATGGAAGGTGTGGAGAAGAGACGGAGGGTTTGGGTGGTTAAATAGATGGGCTCGATAGCGCGTGGGTCAAACGAGGCTAGCTAGTCGATCGGTATGGCCTCCGATTTAATTCACCAATCCACGTCCACACGGGCCACTGAATCGGCGAGAAAGCTGAAACAGACGCCGCTCTGTATCCAGAAGACGCGACACGCGCGTGCGAGCTAGCTCTGCGTCCGTGCCGGCGCGCCTGTGTCCGTGGATGCACCCTATGGCTTCGCTGCGCTGCCGCTCTGAATCGAGGATAGACGCGAGACAGGAGACGCGTGCGACCTAGGCGAGCTACGCCGTCTACTATGGCGGCGCGCCTGCATGTTGGTCCATGCTGCACCCCTGCCGTCGCGCGCATCCTTGCCGGTCCATGCTGCACCCTGGCGTCGCGCGCATCCATGTCGGCCTGCCGTCGCCGCCGAAACGATGTCGGTCCGTGCTAGGGAGCGGCGTCCGTTGTGAGCGAGTCCAGCTAGGGAGCGGCGTCCGTCGTGGTGCGTGCTTGGCTGCTTGCCGGTCTGCGTCGAGTGCATGCATGCAGACAACGGCCATGTCGCATTTAAATACAGCGGCCCAATAGTCCACACAACCATGGCCCAACGGTCCAACCAACGCCACCATACTCCGCGACCCCATCTGTCAGGTCCACTCCTCCAAACATGGCCCCACACGTCAGAGCTAACGGTCAAACCTTCACTCGACGGCAAACCGTCCGTTTGGGCTTTTCGGAGGGTTTTAGACAAGCCAGTTGGGAAAACTGAGCAGAACTAAATTCGGTGGGGATGACTGAGGAGTGCTAAGGATCCAGGGGCACAGGAATAGAAAGCCCTTTTCTTTTATATTTGTTTTTTCTTTGGGTTATTTAGCTTTGTTCATCTTTGCTTTCTCTGCTCTTTTTCGTTTTCATCTTTGCTTCCTCTTATTTTTATTTGTCCTTAGGGTTTGGTTCTACTCGCTGCTTTGTTTTTTCATCTTTATTTTTCAAACTCTATGATCTTGCAACTTGTGGGTTCTGCTTTCTTCAGCTTTTTCAGCTCACGCGGTTGCGGTGTTCATTGCTATTCTTTTGCAGGTCGTCGCATCGTTGGAGATTGTTGCCTGAAGATGTAGGTGTGATCTATATTTGCTTCATATTACATAAATTAGTTTGTTCTTGATTAAGATAATTTAGGTCATCTGAAAGAGTGTGATCTGCACGTTATTTTTACTACAGAAATTAGTTTGGTCCTGATTCAGATGATTTAGGTTTTTTGTGTACGCCTAAACTGTGGTTTATGGTGGAGGTAGGTCCTTCGGAGTGTAAATTATTGCTGAGTAGTGCCTACGTCCGCGTGTAGAATTGTATTTGCTTATATTACTGGTCTTTTTTGCTCCTTAATTTCGAGTTTTAGTGAACATTAGTAACTCTGTGATTCAGTTTAATTATGGTAAAAAATAGTATTGTTGTAATTATCCTGACATGTTATTCATCTGTTCTAGCTTTGTCTATCTGTCCCCACAGGTCATCGGACGAACTTTAGATGGTTTATGTTAATTAGGGTTGCTAGATTTATTTATCTCAGCGTGTTAGGGTTACATGGCTACGATTCTTCTCCCAAGATGGTCACAGAGTCACCTTTGCTTTTTTTTTGTTCCAGGTGTGCTGCTGTTGTGGGCGGCGCCAAGTCCGTCTTTCCGTCAGGTATAAGATTTACCGTTAGGGTTACATGGCTACGATTCTTCTCCTAACATTTTGATTTAGGTTTTGATTGTCTATTTATTTCAGGTTTGGGTGATTGAGCTGAAACAATAATATGAAGATGAGTCTTCTTATTAGGTGCTCTAAACTTTTCTAGCTGTTATTTCTTTGAGGTCTTCGGTAGAATGAATGAATAACAAGGAGAAATAGTCATCTCCACTAGGTGTTTCGAGCTTACATTAGCACCCCAAATTTCCATTATTACTACTTTGTTTGTTTCCTCACCAGTGTTGCACTATACTGAAGGGCGTTCATAGCTCTGGCAAAAAAAGTTGTCCTATGAGATCTCCTTATTATCATACTATTTGCTAATGGATTTAGTTGATATTTGTGCATAAGTTTTTTCACTCTTTCTCCCTCTTGAACTTTATATGCCTTGATGAGTTTTGATGCCAGATAGACTGCTTCTTATCACATATATTATAAATTTTCCCATTGCTTCCACTCTTTCCGCATGAATTACTTATTGCCGACAGTTAGTATCACTAGTGGAAACCACGCCTTTAGTCCCGGGTGGTAGAGGCCTTTGGGGAGGGATGTCCATCCGGTACATGGCAACCGGGACTAGAGGCCCCCCTCTAGTCCGGGGTGTGCTACGACCCGGGACCAGAGAGGTCCACGCGGGGCCAGCACATGGCGCATGCGAGAGGATCTCTAGTCCCGGTTGTAATACAACCCGGGACTAGAGATGCACCCACGTGGCGGCCTGTGGTTTTTTCGTTTCGGTTGTTGTATATTATGAATAATTTGCAAAAAATATGGTTAATTATCTGTAAATCAGAAAAATACATATAGCATATCAAAATATTCGTAAGAGAAAGCTTTATGCGAAAGTCGGGAAATCGGAAGTCGGAACGGAAAGTCGTGAAGTCGGGAAAGTCGTGAAGTCGTGAAGTCGGGAAGTTGGGAAGTCGGAAGTCGTGAAGTCGGGAAGTCGTGAAGTCGGGAAAGTCGACGTCACGTTTTCCCGGCTACCCGGCTTCCCGGTTTCACGTTTTCACGGCTTCCCGGCTTCCCGGTTTCACGTTTTCCCGGCTTCCCGTTTTCACGATTTCCCGGCTTCCCGGTTTTGGATTAATTTACATATAAAGATCCCATATATAAGAGGGACTAGAACCGTCATCTATTCGATTACATGGAGATCATCAAGCTAGCCACTACTAGAGCCCGTCATCTAATTTGATCTGGTGCCATTGTATTTTCCCTTCATGTCTAAGACATAGTTCATCAAAAAGCCCGCAATTTCCTCGCAAATTGGTCGAAAGCGGTCCTTTAGTTGCAGGTCCCTCCGCATTCGATCCATCTATAAAAGAAGGGAGATTAATATGAATTTCAATCATCATAACAGAAATTATGAATGACACTCAACACAATTGATGGTTATAAAATGAAATTGTGAATTTATTTGTTCACTTACTTCGATAAATGTCCCTGGGTTCCGCTCAGAGACTATCGTGCGAATCCACTCGCAGACGTAATATCCACACAAATTGGTCCCGGGAGGCTGCCTATCCAAGTACTACACGAGAATAGATTTCAATCAAATAATAATCAAGCATCACGATGGTATTGAAATTTGAATTAAAAGGGATGCGCGAACACCTAGCTCGTACTACTTACTTTGGGGTAAACAAAAGTAAGTTCCTCTTTAAATTGACCAGGTGTAGCATTAGCATTTCGGAAAGCTTTCCAAACCCTGCCCATCAAACAATTGAATAAATGAGTTATTAATTAGTTACTTGATATCTCAGGAATGGAAGGAAAGAGACCGATGTAATACGATAAAGATTGAAATTACCGTTTGAGCACTCCTTGGATATATTCGTGCCGCTCTTTGGGCCAGTGCAATGAGTCCAAGATTTCAACTTCTGCTCTATCGATTTGAATGATTAACAGAATGTAATGGCGCTGCGCACGTTTATATATGTCAGTAACTAATCAGTTACACTTAACATCGAGAAAGCAAAAACCAATGTGTACAAGACAGTAAGACTCTTACCTGAAGTGGTAAGGAAACAATATCTTCCCTTTATAATTTTGGTCCCGGATGGACCTAAACAAGGTGTTCACCGTTTCCTCGTGGTGGTCACGTAGCAATTTTTCATTAACTCGGCTTGGGTCGATGAACCCAATCTCAAACACTCGGTTTCTGTCACATTCATCGCTCTTCATTCTGCATAATACCGTAGTGAGCATAATTAGAACAGGCAATGACCGAGCTAAGCTATAGACTTTATTTTAGAAAATAAATGAATTGAATCACTTACAGACAATAGGTAGTGAGCATGCTCAAGTCGAGGGCGTCAAGCTGGTATAACTGATAGATTTCTTCAATAGGTATAGTTATCTCGTCTGCACCGTTGAAATGTTCATCTGTAATTTTCACCGGGATCAATATTCGACCTTCACTTGTGACATTCTTGTACCATTTATGCAGTCTTGTCATTTGTGTTGGTAGATTCTGGAGCTCATCAGGTGACACTAGATCCTTCCCGTATTCCCAGGTCCATCTAGTAGGTCCCATAAGGGGGGGATATCATCTGCATCCAGTTGAGAAAGTGAAATACCAATATCTGCAGCAAATTGCGCGCGGTAAGCGCTATCGTTCTCAAGCGCAGAGCCCATATCAGTGGCCACCTTGAGCGGGGAGATGGACTGATTTGACTGATGTCCGAGCTGGGCAACATCTCTTCTCCTTTTCCCGCCGGGTGGAATTTTCCTCATAGTCCGTACATAGTCATCTGGCCTATTTATCGAAATTTGCGATGGCTGAGTAAGGAAACTAACAGCAAATTGTGTTTGAGCTTCCGAATACTTTTCCTTTGGCTTAGGTTTTCTTTTCTCAGCCATTTCTGCAAACTGTCTTCTCGATTCTGTTTGTAGCCACACCCTGGCTTCCTCTTGAGTACACTCGACGTCGTAAGGTCTCGGGGGAGGAACCTTCGGTACTTTTGGCAGGGGCTCAAGTCGGGGTTTGGGTCGGGAACCCATGGCGGTGGTCTTCATCCCCTTTCGACCGTTAGCCTTAGTGGGCGGAGGCGGTGGAGACGGCTCAGGAGTCGGCTGACGCGGCGAGGAGTCGGCTGACGCGCTCAGGAGTCGGCTGACGCGGCGAGTGACGCGGCGACGGATTCGGCTGACGCGGCGACGGAGATCGAGAAGGCGATGGTGGCCTTGGCGGCGGTGTCCAGCCTGGAAACATGATCAATTTCTTGGGCCATAGAATGAGTCCACCCTGGACATCTCCCAGTGTCCTCTCATCATCACCTCCAGGGAAATGAAGTTCGAGTGATTCAAATCCGGGGTAAACTTGATCCACGCCGACACGAGCATAGCCATCTGGAATCTCATTGCCACAATACAGTGTTGTAGATTCACAAGGTAAAGCATAGCCGTCCGCCGCCTTCATGGTTAAGTTTCTCACTGCCTCATGTAGCTCACAAGTTTTCTTCTCAGTGATAGAATCCACGGGGTATGTTTGGTTCGATGCCTCATCAGCACCGACCGTCGTGGAAGCCACGCTGCTTTTCCGTTGAGACGGACCCTCATCTTGCAGCTGCAGCTGATGAGTTGCCCCTCGAGAAGATTGCGCGCGCCGCAATTCATCTAGTTCCTGTTGTTGTTGGCTAATGATATTTTCCACTTTGCTCAACCGGTCGTGTTGCTCCTGCTCCTTCCTCCTCTTTGCTCTTTCTCGGCTTCTATAAGAGTCACGGTCCTCAGGAAACCCTTCATGCCACGTCACACCTCCCCTGCCTCGAACAGATCCTCCTTTTTCTTTAGTACCGAGGGCCTTCCACAGCTCGTCGTATTCTCTGTCGGGATAAAACCTTCCCTCACGAGCATCGGCGATTGCATCCAGAATTGTTTGCCGGGGTATAGGAGTTTCTTTCGTTTCATCAACTATTACATCGCCTGTTGCGACGTCATACTCCCCCCCATGAGCAAGTATCCAATTTCTGACCCTACGGGGCCACAAATCTGTAACTGGAATGATCCCTTTTTCGCGCATAGTGGCCTCAATCCGATCCCACTTAGGCTCGGCAGTTACGTAGCCACCTCCACCCAACTGATGGTGATATATCTTCTTCGCTGCATTCAACTTATTCTTTGCCGATCTTTCCTTGGCTAGTTCTGTATCCTTGTATTGCAGAAATGCCGGCCAGTGAGGCCGCTGCCTCTCTAGTGTCCCAGTGAAATCTGGAACTTTCTTTTTGTCGACCCAATCACGGTATAATCTGTTCTTCCATTTATTGAATTGTTCAGCCATCTTCTTCAGAGCCCAATGCTTGACTTTGTCCGTCATGGCTTTTGTCCTTTCGGGACTATCCAACACCGGCAGAGTGAAATGTGCCATGAGCTTCTTCCAACATATATCTTTAGTTCTCTCGGTGACATAATAATTGCCCTCTAAGTTTTTTATCTCATTCCATTCCGAAAGGCTGATCGGAACATTGTCCCTGACAACAACTCCACATTGATGCACAAACTTAGATGCGCTCTTCGGAGGCGCCAACGGTTTGCCATCTGAAGAGACTGACTCAATTCTGAAATGATCTTTTATTCCCAACCCTTTGGCATGGCCTCGTTTAGTAGTTTGGGTCGATGCGGAGGTCTAAAAAGAAGAAACATTTGTTAATATATATATACAAATAAAATTTTACATCTGATCAAATAGAGGCTTAATATACCACGCCGGACTGCGAGGGTTCACCAACTGTGCTAGTTTGCCCTTGGACGCTTCGTTCCACCTCCATTCCCTCACCGGACTCGTTCAAAAACTCGGAGCCATCTTCTTCTGCTCCAATGTGTTCATCACCATCCGCGGGTTGCCGGATATAGTCGAGCAACACATCTTCCCCTTCTCTGATTGGAAGGGAGGAACATCTCCATCGTCCATTGCTTAACTATTACAAAAGAAAATAAAACAATGATAGCATTAGCAGAATAATTCAATGTAGCGAACTTTACACTTAGCAAAATTACATCTACAAATATACCATATCAAAATTTAAACTAACATGAGCGATACTTCATGTGTATTGTATGTGTTACCGGGAAAACGTGAAACCGGGAAGCCGGGAAACCGGGAAGCCGGGAAGCCGGGAAAACGTGAAACCGGGAAACCGGGAAAACATGAAGCCGGGAAAACGTGAAACCGGGAAAACGTGAAAACGGGAAACCGGGAAGTCGGAAAGTCGTAATTCCCGACTTCACGACTTTCTGTTCCGACTTCCCGACTTCACGACTTTCCGACTTCACGACTTTCCATTCGGACTTCACGACTTTCCCGACTTCACGACTTAACGACTTCCCGACTTTCCGACTACCCAAAATTTCTAACACTAAAATATTTCTACACCTAGCAAAATCTACCTAAGCAAATATACTAAGATAAATATACTTCACTTAACAACAACAAAACAAACCTAGCTAATTAAACTATGAAACTAAAAACTAAACTCAAAACTAACCTAGCTATCAACACTAACCTAGTATACTAAGGAAAACAGTACTTGACAAAACAGTACACTAAGTTAATTAGCAAAAAAACTTGGGAAAAATTAGGAAAAAAACTTAGAAAAAAAAGCTCACCGGTGCTTGGGAGGGCGGCTGTCGATGGGGGACTTGGCGGAGGCTTGTCGCGGCGTAGCGGAGGGCGACGCGGCGTGGCGGAGGCGGAGGGCGACGCGGCGGCATCGCGAGGTGGTGGAGGCGGGTCGCGGCAGAGGCGGAGGCGGTCGCGGCGGAGGCGGAGCGGGTCACGGCGGAGGCGGAGGGGGTCGCGGCAGAGGCGGAGGGCGGCGCCGGCAAGGTCGGGCAGCCTCACGGCGTCGTCGAGGTGGAGGCGGTCACGACGGATGAAGAAGACGAAGTTCTCCCGGGTCTAGCCACGACCCGGGGTCAACGCTCCCTTTTTATAGCAGAGGGCCTCTGGTCCCGGGTGGTGCCACGGCCCGGGACAAGAGGGTACCCTCTTGTCCTGGGTGGTGCCACGACCTGGGACCAGAGGTCTTTTCGCAGCGCACGCGCAAAGTGACCTCTTTTCCCGGGTGGTGCCACGACCCGGGACTAGAGGTCCCTTTTTTCGTTCAAGCACCCAAAATTTCAAAATTTAGCGCGCAAATTTTCGAAAGTTATTTTCAATATGAATTTCAATAGCTTCTGCATACTTTCGAATCTGAAAAAAATTCAACATGAAAAGTTTTTGAATTTGTAAAACTAATCCAAAGCAATTTTCTGTTTTCTAGAATAATTGTTCTAACTATTCAAACTATTAACCATTTTGCCATTTTCAATTAAAAATGCATTAACTAATATTGTTTAAATTTGAAAGTCATATTTGAATAAATGCATTAACTAATATTGTTTAAATTTGAATAACTAATACAAATCATTCGGATTCCCGTCATACAGCCCAACGGTGCATTTGATATGCACGCACTCACGAGCCACCGTTGGGCTGTATGACGGGAAAACTGTGTGCTTGTTTCAAATTTCAACATGAAAAGTTTTTGAATTTGAATAACTAATCCAAAGCAATTTTCTGTTTTCTAAAATAATTGTTCGAACTATTCAAACTATTAACCATTTTGCCATTTTCAATTTAAAAAATGCATTAACTAATATTGTTTAAATTTAAAAGACATCTCTTTATTTTAAAAGCATCTTTAACAACATCCAACAGACTTACATAAAAGGATACATTATTACACATCACTAACAATTACATTACTAGATAAACAGACTTGTTGCCGCCCGGTTCTCGCGCGCACGTTTGCGGCGGAAGGGAAAATCCATGGAGGATGAGTCTTTCAGCGCCCAATCCAGCTCGGAAGCCTCCTTCGCCTTGAGCTGGCAGGCAGTTCTGGCTCGCTGTACACGGTCGTCGTGGATGGACCGGAAGGAGGCTTCAAGGGCCTCCTGCATCTGCGGCCCGCCGCGCTCTTCCCCATGGTCGCTCTAGTCGAAGTCATCGTCGTCATCATCCTCCTCGTCGGGAGGGACGGCGGCGACTGGTGGAGGTACGGCCACGGATCCCCACGCCACCCCTGCGACGTACGCATCCTCGTCGGGGTCAGGGACGTCGGACCATGCGGGCTCGTACGGCATCCGCACCTCCTCCGGCACCGGAGCACGAGGCCGGTAGCAGGGCATTCCTCTCCACGCCGGGCTCGTGGGCATACGGTGGGATAGGCTCCCGTGGTAGCGCCCAAGCGCGCTCTGCCGAGCACGCTCGACCTCGTCTAGAAGGCGCTGCGGCGGGCGTGGCGGATTCATCTCATGGAGACGATGCGTTCGTGGCTAGGAATGGTGGATTAGGGTTTACCCCGTCAGCGACAATATATAAAGACCTCCAGGGCAGCGCTAGGGGAGGACACGTGGCTAGGGCAGCGCTGGGGGAGGACACGTGACTGACACGAGTCGTGACCGCAAAGCCCGCCTTTAGTCCCGGTTGGTGTTACCAACCGGGACTAAAAAAGCACACGGATCGTGTGTTTCTTTCAAGCGCTTGTGAGACATTGGATCAGGGGTGTGTTTCTTTTGAGGGATTGTGAGCTGTTGGATCAGCACTATCACGACCACTTTGTGAGCCACTTTACCCGGTTGGTGTTACCAACCGGGACTAAAGAAGCACACGGACCCTATATATAGCATCCATCGATCATTTGCAGTACACGGGTAGCAGAGAGCAAGATTTCTGAGAGGCAGGGGTTCCTATAGCGGAGGCTGAAGGTGAACCCTCCCCTCAGTCGGATCCAAGCAGCGGCAAGGATCTCTGATGATTAGCAACATCTCTAACACTTGTTCGGATGGTTGCAGATCATCAGAGACGTCTTGCCGCTGTTTGGATCGAAGGCCGATTTGCCGCCTCACGACCACGAGATGATTTGCCGATTTGCTGGTCAGAGTGGCCACTGGAGAAGGTAGGCAACTTCGATCCGAGGGAGCCAGCCCGGATCTTCTTTCGTGGAGGTCGCGTGAGTATTGGCCCTTCTCATGTGAGTATTGGCCCTGTGATGGTTCCTGCTCTTTGGGTGAGAAACTTAACCATGAAGCCGTCCGCCGCCTTCATGGTTAAGTTTCTCACTGCCTCATGTAGCTCACAAGTTTTCTTCTCAGTGATAGAATCCACGGGGTATGTTTGGTTCGATCCGAGGGAGCTGGCCCAGATCTTCTTTGGTGGAGGTCGCGTGGGCCAGGGAGGTTCCAGAGGGAGCTGGCCCCCGAGGAGGTGGTACGTCGCCCTATCAGGGAGGAGGATGCGCACGTTTGTCGCCATATGTATATGTTGGATACGGTGTATACTAATACATGGCAGGTATTGTATAGTGATCCTTCTCATGTGAGTATTGGCCCAGTGATGGTTCCTGCTCTTTGGGTGAGGAGCGCTCGTGATGCACCCCGCGGCTTAGGACGAGGCAGAAGTTAGTTAAATAAAAATGGCATGGACTCCAGCTATAACCAGATTAAATAAAGTTGTAAGCGTGTGATACACTCCAGCTGTAACCGGATTAAATAAAGATGTTAGCGTAATGCACTCTAGCTGTAACCGGATTAAATAAAGATATATCCTCTTGCATAGAGTCTTTTTATGTGTACTAGTTGCTATGTGAAATAATAAACTTGATTTTTGACAAAAGTTTCACAAACATTCTTCACAAAAAGTACTATCATGTAGAAACAACTATAATAGAATGACATGATCTAAAAATTTAGCACATACATCAAAAGCTTCAGAAAGCTTGATCACATCATACTTAAACAGGGACATAATTAATACAAATAATAGTTCAGATATCCATTACGGCATAATTAAAGATACATGCATATATATGATAATAGATCAGGAGACCCAAGCACTACATAATAATAGAGATATAAAAGTGTTCGCCATTGCTAACACTACTCGTCCACCGGATAGAATTCCCCCAAGCAGGAGACCCATGAGGCACGGGTGGTGGTACTTGGTGACGCTGCCCATAGTTGACGATTCTAATCTGGCGGTACACCTCGTATGCAACGTACGCATCTATTGCTGCATACTCAATGTTGGTAGCGTCAAGTGGGGTCTTCTCCCAGAGTTTGTGCTGATCGTTGTGGAATTTTGTCTTCATATCTGCGTACTCCTCGTCGATCTAGGCGCATGCCATATTAGCCATTCAAGTCTTGTCATTCTCAAGCTTGAAAATGCGTTGAAGATCAATGTGGTAGGCAGCTGGTATCTCAATACCCCAGGTGCGCCTCATCTTGATCTTGTTATTCGTTATATCAACGCTAGCAAAATGTATGCCGCTGCAAAGAAGGAACTCCATGAGTTCTGAACAGTGCTTGTCACTACTGCAACAACAAAGTGGAACACATGTTAAATACTGCTTTAACAAGTATATTTCGGCATGCACAAGTCAGTTTTCATGGCTTCACATTTTCCCGGCTTCCCGGTTTCACGGTTTCCCGTGAAGTCGGAAAGTCGTGAAGTCGGGAAGTCGTGAAGTCGGAAAGTCGAAAAGTCGTGAAGTCAGGAAAGTCGTGAAGTCGGAAAGCCGTGAAGTCGGGAAGTCAGCACGGAAAGTCGTGAAGTCGGGAAGTTTTCACGTTTTCCTGTCTTCCTGGCTTCCCGGTTTCACGTTTTCCCGGCTTTCCGGCTTTCCGGTTTCACGTTTTCCCGGCTTCCCATTTTCACGGTTTCCCGGATTAATTTACATATAAAGATCCCATATATATATAAGGGAATAGCTCTTGTGCGACGTTTTACTTCGTCAATTGATGGGCAGCGACGTCGTTTGCTGGAATAGCTCTGCTGTGACATCGCTGTTTGCACAAATTGCTCTGCTACGACTTGGCCCTTAAGGGCTGTTAGTTAGGATTAGGATTATGGGAAGCCGGCGTGTGGGACCCACAACTTATCCACATCAGATTGGTGGGACCTAGACAACAACGACGACCGTTATATCCTCCTCCCCTGCGCGCGCATTCTCCCTTGCTTGCCTGTCTTCTTCTCCAGCGACGAAGCCCCGCAACGCCGACGAGGTTGTCTGAACTGAACTGGATTCATTTGCGCAATTTCTGAAGTGAAGCCGTAAGCAGAACTGGATTTCAACTGAAATTTAACTTAACATATACTCAAATTCGAAAGATTACATAGCTTAGTTCGTGGCGATCATCGGATCAAAAGCCACACACACGGGCAAAAGCTCGATTACATAGTTAGCCTAGCTAATTGGGCGTCGACGCTGCTCTACCCCTAAACGCAGATCCAAAATTGGGCTTCGGAGCCCCGGGGGTGCGGTAGTGACGAGACGGCGACGCCGCTCAGTCGGACAAGTCGGAGAAGTCGAGCTCCTCCTCGTCGGTGCTGATGTCGATGATGGGGTGGAGGGAAGCCTCGATACCTCTCTCGAGGCGGAGTTTGTTGAGCTCCTCAATCTCCTGATGGCGCACCTCGACCTCCTCCTGCTGCTGGCTGCGCTGGATTAGCTCCTCGGTGATCCAGTCTAGGTCCTCATCGGCGGTGAAGTCTCCGGGCAGTAGGCCGCGGCGTGGTGGGCGGTCCTGCTGCTCCTCCTCCTCCCTCTTCGGCGGCTGCAGTTGTGGCGTCCTTGCCGCCATGCGGGAGCTCCCGGGCCGCCACGGCGAGGTCGTACTCCTCCACCTCACGGCACTGGTACGCTGGCGGCGGTGTCAGGCCCATGTTGAGCCACTTGTACACGCCGCGCTTCCGACCGACGTCGGAATGAACCCGCCTCGCGCGTTCCGGGTTAGCCGGCCGCTTCTGCGACTTGCGGGCATCGCCGGAGCGATTTCCACCGCCGGAATGGCCACCGCGCGCGGGAGTTGGAGCCCCCGGAACCTCCATGCCTAAATATCTTCGTGCGGTGGCGCTGGATCTATAGGTGGCGGTGGCGGTTTCTCGTGGATTTGGTCACCGGCGGCGAGTGAGTGTGTGGAGCTGCGGCAGATCTAAATTGCTAGGGTACGACGCGGGGCTGAGTGGATAAGTAGGGGAACGGGAAAAACAAGGTGGCCTGTGGCACGGGAGGTGGGCTGGGTCGTGGGGAAAGCGAACACGAGGTGGGCTGGGCCATGGTTGGCACTTATCTTATGCGTGGCTGAAAAAAACTTTGCCCAATTTCAAATGAGCATAACTAATTAAAAAAAATATCATAAAAACATGAAACCTTCATTAATTTAAAAAATAGTGAGACTGTAGAATGACACTATATAGATAGAAAAAAAGTCTAGGAATTTGTTTTGAGTGATTAAGACAAGGTGAAAAAGACACTTGCTTAGGTTGAATTTTGAATTTTGCTCATCTGAATTTTGACAAAACAAATAATCAAAATTTCAAAAACAATTAAATTTTTTGCCCCAGTGCAGCATCTTCGTGGTTGGGACAACTCATTATTATAGATTTTTAACAATTAACAAAATTGTCCAAATGCAATATCTAACTTAAGAGCTCATTTGAAAATTCAAAAAATTGTACCAGTGCAATATCTTAATGGATGGGACAACTCAGTATTATAGATTTTTCTATAATACTGAGATGCTAGACCCACTAAGCTATTAGACTAGAACAGGAAATGCAACACCCAAATTGCGAGCATGGGGGCTCGAACTTGGGTGGGCAAAGGGAGGCATCAACCCTTACCACTAGGCTATGTCTATGTTTGCGACAAATCTATCATCGAAAAAGTGTTTGTTTTAACTTGGTCATCAATCCAAGCCTTCATCGAAAAAGTGCTAGAAAGTAGCTCCAAAGGTAGGGTAAACGACCTCATTTCTAAGCAAGCAATTTTCGACCTTGTCTAAATCAGCAAAAAAAACTGTTCTACCAATCTACTATGTATATAAGAAGACCATGTGGACTGTTTTTTTCATTTTTTGATTTTTTTTGAATAGTTTATACTCATTTCAAATTTGGCCAAATTTAAAATTGAAAATGAAAAATTCCACATGGTCTTCTTATAGACAGAACACAATTTGCAACGATTTCCAAACTATAAACGTGTTTGTTCTAACTTGGTCGTCAATCCGAGCCTTCATGGAAGAAGTGCTAGAAAGGAGCTCCAAAGGTAGGGTAAACGGCCCCATTTCTAAGCAAGCTTTTTTTCGACCTTGTCTAAATCAGCCAAAAAGATTTCCTAGACATCCATTCTACATATTAAGTGTCATTCCAAAGTCTCACAATTTATTGAATTAATCTTCATATTATTTATTTATTTTTACATAATAATGGTTTAATTGCAAATCCTAAATAAATAAAGTTCAAAACATGAAAATGAGAAAGTAAGCTCAGATCTATCTTAGTCCCTCCAAAATGAAGCTGTGGTGAGGTGTTCACAACTTTATATTTTAAAAAACATTGAAATCACTTGAAACCATACTCTCTATTTGAAATCCATACTAGTCTGTTCAAGATTTCACATTTGAGTGAAGGCATTTTCGTGCAAATGTATGTACACCATGTTTATATTTTTTTTCTCGTTACTACATGACATAAGACACACATGGGCTCTGGTTTTTTCTTTTTTGAATTAGTTATGCTCATTTGAAACCATACTCTATACTTTGAAATCCATACTAGTCTGTTCAAGATTTCACATTTGAGTGAAGGCATTTTCGTGCAAATGTATGTACACCATGTTTATATTTTTTTCTCGTTACTATATGACATGAGACACACATGTGCGTTGGTTTTTTCATTTTTTGATTTTTTTGAATTAGTTATGCTCATTTGAAACCATACTCTATACTTTGAAATCCATACTAGTCTGTTCAAGATTTCACATTTAAGTGAAGCCATTTTCGTGCAAATATATGTACACCATGTTTATATTTTTTCTCGTTACTATATGACATAAGACACACATGTGCGCTGGTTTTTTCAATTTTTGATTTTTTTTGAATTAGTTATGCCCATTTGAAAGTTCTGTCAAATCTAGGCCAAACCTTCTAGAAGAACACCCATTGGCCGTTGGATCGACGAGAATCTTGCGATGACGGTTGAGATCCGCTGAGCCAGGGCGATCCGCGAGACTAGCGTTCTGCGCTCTGATTGGCCGACCTCTTTTTTCCACCGAAACACGCACGGTTTGATTCAGTGATATGTGGAGCCAACCTACTGTGGGGTCCGCATGTCAGTAGCTGGTTTGCGAACGTGTGGGCCTGCCATGCACGGGGAACGATGGCGTTTGCTTCCTTGATTCAGAGATTTAGACATTCAGACATTGTCTCGGCGATTCAGATGCTCGAAGTCAGTCCAGGGTTAGGGGGGCCAAAGATCTCACGCGCGCCTTCCTTGACCCCGATTATGCCCATCTCCCACCGGGCACGCCGGCGATGTACGAGCTCGAAGTCAGTCTTGACTTTTTCGACAAAATCAGGATGATCGCGGTCAACTTCCGCAACCCGTTCGACGCGGAGCATCTACTCGGCCAAGTTTTTTGGAGCGGCTGCGCGTCCATTTTCTTCACCATTTGTAACATCTTCACTGGGACCGAGAGCATGTTCCCCCACTGTTCCGGGCTGTCATGGCATTTCCTCTCTCGCTAGGACGCTAGAATCAAATATGTCAAAAAGTCCTTTTGACTGTTCTCAAAACAAAAAAAAGCCTTTTGACACATGGAGTATCAGCGATCCCTTTTTTTTGAAAAATATTAAAAAAAGTTCATTTTTTGGACTCTAAAAATTCTGGAAAGAAACATAGAAGTATAAAGTCTAGTAGCAAGACCAAATTTATTTAGAAATATATTTTTATATGTGATTTACACAAAAATGACAAATGTTGAAAGAAATAATTTGTTTTCCTTTTAACATCCATAATTTTATGATTTTGCAGATATTAGATAACATTTGTATGTGAGCACACCTTTGTGCGAAGCAAGCATCAGATATTAGAAAAAGTCTAAATCATTCTGCACCGGGACCAAGTAATGGAAGTATTATTTTGTGTTGTCTCCGTTTTTTTCTTTGACGTGTCGTTTCCCTGAACACTAAAAGGCAAAAGTGGCTCAAATAAAAAAAGAAAAAAAGCAAAAGTGGCTGAAATGGCTCCTACACTTACTGGGCCTAATTGGATGGAGTTGGCCCATTCATCTAGCCCACAGTGAAACTTTTTCATTTTTCTCAAAAAAACGATCTGCGCACGGCTGCGTCCTCTACAGCAATATTCCGAAGACGTAAATCATTCTGGTAAATCTAAATAAAGAAGTAAAACATTGTTTCTACAGATGACATGATAATTTACATTTTTTACAAGGTTTAACCCAACGGGACGTGCGAATGACAACATCGGGATGTCCAGAGCACGCCCCCAGGGTGTTCGACAGAATGCAGTCCACATGCCCAGTTCACAAAATTACTCCCCCAGAGCATCGGATATTAGAAAAAGATTGTTTCTACCAAAATTCACTACACTTCCTATCTACATAATGCAGCTCAAGCTTCCAGCTCCATCTAGCAGCTCTGTAGCTGATTCTTCATCTCGCATTGGATCAAAGCTACTTCGATGTCTAGGCTCGATGAACTAGCTCGGTGTGGTACCCTTGCTCGATGTGGTACCCCTGCTCGATGAGCTCCAGCCCGAGCTGCTCTGGTCGCCCGCATCAAGTTTTCGCATCGATGCATACCTCTGTCTCGTCATCGGCGGCGATTGACCGCCGAGCGAAAAACCCTTACCGTCGATGCCGTAGCACTTCCACGCCCGCTTCAAGACCTGATTCACCGAAATCCGGTAGGGTCGCTTGCCGCTGCACGAGTCCCTCGCCGCTACACGAGTCACAAATAGGGCCGTCGGTCGCCTCCGCGACCGGCGACCCGCACCACCCCAACCTCCATCCACCCTCGACGCCCTTTCCTTGCATTGCGACCGCAAGTCCTGCGTCACCGCCCGCCGCTCGAATCGCCGCTTCTTTTCTTGCGCCGCCGCTCGAATCGATTGTCGCTTCTCTTCTCGCGCCACCGCTCGAATCGGCCGCTCCATCTAGCCCGGAGAAGCCGAGACGGCAGGACAGGAGTGAGCTCCGAGGGACGCTGGCGCGTGGCAGAGTTTGTTCCCCCACGATGAACAGATGCAGCTGTCGCATCGGAGCTATTATCACCGCTTCAGAGCACGCACGCGTGAGGTCCCACTTGTCATAAACTTATCCATTGAACGCTCAAACGGTTTACCGCGTGGGATGATAAATTAACGGCCATATCGTGCCTGGGCTATTTCTGCACAATGGCATGTCGCACCACAGCTATTGTTACGAACGATGTAGCATCGCAGACAATTCCCCACAAAGACGTCGTACTGGAGCTATTCGCCCATATATAAGAGGGACCAAAACCGTCATCTATTAGATTACATGGAGATCATCAATCTAGCCACTAATATTCGTATTACCTTGCCCACTGGAAGACCATGACATGTTTCTTCAAACAAAGTTGGATGACGGCAACATCTCTTTGATCGGCCGTGTACTCGAGATCAAGGCCCATGAACTTCTTGTTGTTGTCTTCCTCCTCTTCAAGCCAATACTTGAAATCGGAAAGAAAATCCGACACCTTGGCGCTGGCGTTCGTGTAGACGACATTGAGATTGGTCTTGCCATGTGCTAGCACCTTCCCGTAGCGAGTGATTGGATTTATGGTGGAAGGATGGGGGGAAGAAGAGAGGAGAGGGAGACCAACATAAATGGGTGCGGTACTGTAGCAACCGCGGTTCCGTGCGTTTTGATCGCTTGGTGCGCGGGAGGCAAACCATTCGGACCTTTAGTCCCGGGCCGTATTATGACCCGGGAAAAGAGGGTCTCGCGCCAGGCGAACTGTTGCCTCCACCCCTCTGGTCCCGGGCTGTAATACGTCCCGGGACTAGAGCTCCCTCACGACCCGGGACCAGTAGAAAACTTTTGACCCGGGACTAGTGCCACCCTCTAGTCTTGGGTCGTAAGCCACCCGGGACTAGAGGCAAAATCATCCCTAGACTAAAGGTCTCGTTTCTAGTAGTGTATATACATGCCTATGATTTTTTGTGGTCATTTTATTTAACATTAGAAACTTCAACTGGTGCGTATTCGATGCGGCTATGAGCGCAAGCTCTATTTATGCCTAGACTGATTGGATTGCTTATCAAGATTATGCATATAGCAATTTCTGTGCAAATGTTCTTTCAGTTGGACCGTGTACTTCCATGTGCTTAAGACTAACTAAACTATTCACAGATGTGCACCACACACAAGTGACCAAAGTGATTCTTTTATACCCCATACACTAGTACAGAACAACACATCGGAAACGGGCCAAAAAAAACTTTTGGCAACGGAGAAAGGGTCCGTGTCCCCGACCCTGTCACTGATGTGAAAGCCTTCATCGGTAACGGAGGCAAAAAACCGTTTTCGATGAGGTCTCCATTTGGCAACGGTTGGCGCAGACCTCCGTTTCTTTAGTTTTCCTACATCAGATATGGAGTTTTCCATCTACCCGTTTGCACTGAGCTTTTCTCATATTTCGGTTATATGCCATAATACATGAAAGGCTGATTGCACAATGCAATAAAACGTTATTCAATTCATAACATAGAACAAATGCCATCATTACATTGGTATACAATAATATCACTGTTTTTTCCAATTTGACTACAATCATATCCATCACACATTGGCATAATGTAATATCACCTATTACACTTTGACGACAATCATGAACTCTAAACCTATAAGCAACTAACCTAACAAGATGGAAGGCTGGCTTAATTAAGCCAGCCTTCCATCTTTGACTTGGAGCTCACCTTCTATGAGCTCTCGGTCGTCGCAGTACCCACTCCAAGACCAGTATCCACGAAATTTCCTTGCCTTAAATTTTCTGGTTCTCGGAATGATCGATTGGTACTTTGATGCAGTGTTGCTGAAATAAACTCCTGCGTGAAAGAAAGAAACTATTAGCGAAATGTACAAAATACATCTGGATATTAAAAAATTCGGTGGCTATTTTCCAGCAACTGCTTTGTTCGGTTGCCATTTTCGAGAAACTGCTAAGACCAACGGCAAATATCCAGGAACTGCTCTGTTTGGTGGCAGACAGTTCGCATTCCTTCCTTCTCTTTTTCCTCGTTCCACCCCAATCCCCCACCCGCCATGGAAGACCGCAACAGAATAACAGATACAACTACCGTCCATACCCACGGCACCGTTCTGGAGGTGGTGTACACGAAAGAGGAGCATACGGTGGAGCGGATCCTCAACAAGTACGAGGAATGGCTAGTAGAGGAGAAGCATCGGTTCATCGGCCTTGACATCGAGTACACCCGTGATCGTCGGCGCATGGCTGTCCTGCAACTCGCCATGTGCCAGCATGTCCTCGTGTTCCACTGGTGCAAGTCCAAGAAGAATTGTCCAGAGTTGGGCAAATTCTTTGAACGCAAGAATATCACCTTCGCAAGCGTGGACATCACCAATGACAGCAAGGTGCTTTCTTCTGCCGGATTCCACATTCCACCGGAGTACTACGTGGACATCTAACTCGTATACAAAATCAAGGGTGGAGACGAGAGGGACGGAATGGGTGATCTAGCGGCAGACCTCATCGACAAATTATACGCCAACATGAAGAAGGAGTTCCCATCCAACCAGCACGGTTTTTGGGAGCGGATGCCGCTGCACAAAGTTCATCAGCATCACAGCCGGTCACAGAAAGATTTATACCTTTCACCCGGCGGGAGATCGAGGAGGTGCAGGCCTCTGCCAGATGCGCTGAGATGCTACCAGCGCGCTGCGACGCAATCACCTCCTCCTCCTTCTCCTTCGTCGACATCCACCTCCTCCTCCTTCTCCAGATTAGACACCACCTACAGATCCTCCACCACCTCCAGATCGGCCACTTCCTCCCCCAGATCGGCCACTTCCTCCTCCCGATGGGTTTCTGCTGGTAGATCCGCCGGAGGTGCTGCACCACCACCTCATGAATGACCTACTCCACATCGGCCTGGCTCAGAAGAAGCCGGGCATCACCGGAGGAGGGGGGCGTCAGAGGGTGGCGCTGCCGCATCATTAACGGATGCATGGCTGCCTCCAGATCGACCTTCCCCTCACGAAGGGCCGCCGCTAGAACGGTGCTGCCGCGGCGGCTAGAGCCGCGGCCACGATGGCCGGATCTAGAAACGCCGACAGAGGAAGCCATTAGAGAGAGTGAGGAGAGTTGAAAGCCACAGTGTGCGGCGGCTAGGGTTGGAAGAGAGACAGTAAGAGAGTGATAATGAGAACGAGCCGGCAGTATATATAAGCACCACATTGGCAACGGACATTTTATATAACCGTTTCTATTGATTTTACACCAGCGAGAGAGTAAACTTACTACGCAACTTACTAACAGGTACTCTAAATTACATATGAACACAGAGACCACTTAGCAGCTAATGCTACTACATACGGACTTGATAATGAAGTAAACGATTACATATATGCTACTACTAGCTAATGCTACTACTAGCAGCTGCTGATGAAGACTCGGGCTCATCGTCGCTGTACACGAGTGCGTCCCTCCGGCATAAGGTACCGTCGAAGATCTTGATGAAGAACCCGTTGTCGCCGTCGAACTCGAAGCACAAAAAGTGCCCCTGCTCAAGCTTGTACGCTTGGGCGAATGACTTCCATCTCTGGCCGAGGTACAAATTCCCCCCGGCACTCACGGCCGTCTTCACCGCCCAGCTGCCGTTCTCGCAGTCCTCCATCTTCAGATGCATGGTAGCTACCACCATGCCTTGGAGCTTCTCTGCGAACGCCCTCGGGAGCCTCAGGCGGCTCTCGATGCCCTTGTACATGATAACCAAGAACTCGAAGCGGTGCAGCTCTGGGGACATGTCTTCAGAGGACGGTGAGGGCGACACCGACGGCGTGGCATTGCGGCCGCGCCCTCGTCCACGGCCGTGAACGCTGATGGTACCTCTCGCCGGGGACATGTCTTCAGAGGACGGTGAGGGCGACACCGACGGCTCGGCGTTGCCGCTACGCCCCCTACCACAGCCTCACCCTCGTCCACGGCCGTGACCGCTGCTGGTACCTCGCGCCATGGATTTGGATGGAGGGGATCTGGCGAAGTTTGAATAACTGTAGGCGATGGACTGGGGCTTCAAGGAGACCGCTGCTGGTACCTCTCGCCATTTATACTCGCGGGTCTGCTCCGCCTACCTCCCCATCAGCCCATTCGCTAGCCTCCATGTATCAACATTTTCAACGGTTGGAAAATTCTATCCGTTACCATAGAGGCAAATATTGGAAACGGACAATTTTATTAACCGTTGCCATTATAATAGGTGACGGAGATTGGAAAGGGTCGTTGCCAATGTAGGCGGGCCTGGTCAGGTTTGTACGCACCTGCCGCGCGGAAAGCGCGATTCTCCGTCGCTTAACACCTGTCGTTTCCATAGAGGGGTATCAGATGTATCGTTCTATACTAGTGATATAAGTAATCTACAAATAGAGGTACTGAGGTAATAAGGAACTAGGACTAATAAAAAAATTGCAACCTCTTTATTAGAGTATTGTGCTTTTCAAGTTGCTTCTGTGCGAGTTAGTTTTTGCACTCCCAGCAAAATTCAGTAGAGCAAATGATCCTCAAGACTCTCAAAGCTATTGCGTTATGCAGATACATTTATTTTTAGTTTCATCAACCGCCGCATTCACCATGCTTGCCAGTTTTTCTCCGAGAGTTAATCAAGTAACTTCAGTGCTTGACACCGTTTTACAAATCTATTAGCGTGTCCTATACTCGCAGAAACATCCACTGGGCACACCCAATTTTACAGTTCAATTTCTGTACATAGTGCTCAATTCATTATGTCGGTGTATATACGGTTCATATTATACCTATTCCCTCTTTGTGATTAATTGTTTCGTGTAGATGCTCAGAAGAAACATGGCCGGGGAACCATGTTCGTCGACGCCGATCCTGAGTGCAACAGAGGACAATGGACCTATGAGGTGCTATTAGCCTTCCAGTTGACCACAATATCTATACCCCATTATGCTAGAACCACTATTTTGCACGCAGATAGCCTCTGCAATTCTCTTTGCAACCTGTCTACGTCGTAAGAAAAAACGAACTCTTCATCGCCTTCACCAACACCGCGTTTATATACCTTAGACAAATGATCCATTGTATCTGAACGTTTGAACTGTCAGAACATTCTACCGAAGCTGTGCAGGGTCTTTTGTTTAGTTATGGCACCAGTTATTCCTCTGTCATATAATGTAATTGTTATCGTTTTGAGCACATCCTTGCTGGGAGGTGCTTCAGATAACTCACCCTTGCAGAAAATTCCCCCGTGCTTATCCAAAAGATAGATCACCCCTGATCTTATTTAGCAGGGTATTTCTATATAGCTAGACATTGATCGGCATGTATAATATATATCCCTGTTAACTCTGCACTCCTGATCCTATGGCATGTTCAGACCATACTTATTTATTGGTTTAGCATGTGAGGCTTATTGTTTGTCTAATTCAGCTGCGTTCGGCGAGTCTTCCATCTGGATTGCAATATATCGTGGCGTTACTGAAGATCAGCTATGTGTGTGTGATTAGTTATGTGCCTTGGTTAATTGTTTATTTAATGATCATTGGATGCCTCTTCATGTATTGTATACTGAAGATCAGCTATGGACCACCAATTGCTCAATTGTTATATCATAATAAACATAAACCTAAGATGACGTTTGTTGCTTTCTTTTTTGTTGCGTCCTGTTTAACATTTGCTGCCATTTAGGCTGGCCATTCAGGCATGACCAAGTGCTACTTTAGGTAGGTGATGTGTGTCAGAATTTTCTGCAAACAATACGAGGCATTGTAATTTATCATTGCTTAGAATATCAGATGCATTGGCTGGTTATACGAGGTACCACATTTAGTTTGTCACAAGCAGAAGAGTCGGGCTTTGGAGTATTCAATCTCTACTCTTTCATTGTTATATGTTTGTATCACAAAACATGTTGTAGTACTGATGATTCTCATAACGTTTTACCAATCGATTACCAGTGTCAAAAGCGGGTGGCGCGCGGCAAGCCGCGCCAGGGGATCTAGTTATGATGGATGGCGTCTTTCTTGAGTTTTGCGTGGTTGAACAAACTCCTAGGACTAGGTACCTGTGAGTGCTAGATAAAAAAGTTAGTCCTTTTAATGATGTTGTCCATCAATCATCCAAAAGTTACTTAGGAAGGCATGAAATGCCCTTTCACATGTTATTATGCAAATCCCTCTTTTAATATCTTAGAACCCCGCACACACGACAACGTACAAAAATTGCCAAATCTTCACTAACACAGCCATCCTAACCAACTCTTTGGGCTTGAATTTTATGCTAACCAATGCGTACGAAAAAAGGGGGAAAGCATGGTAAGGGATACAATACTATACTAACATGGGGCGAAGCCACAAAAAATTATCATTGGGGTCATCAGAGGCGGAGCTTGGAGAAAAAATAAGGAGGGGCGAAGAAGCTAATCACCCCATTTAATAGCTATTACTATACCTAATTCTCGGTTAATTTGGTCTTAACAACACAAGGAATGGCACAAATGGTTGGGGGGGGGGGGTGGGGGGGGGGTGGTATTGCCCAGGTTGGCCCCCATGAAGCTCTGCCACTGGGGGTCATCCTACTAAGTGTAGTGCTAGCATTGTGTATTTGTAAGACTAATTCCTTTAGTTCTATAGAGGAGTAGCAGGAAATCGTTGGTGTCATTTGACACCAATACCTACATGGTAGGGGTTTGACCGCGTACATGAAACTTCTTATTATCTTATATTAGATGGTCCGGCCACATTTAGAGTGATAATTCTCTTTTGAACACTGAAAAATGCATTTAGATGTTTGAATTTGCCTCCAAAGTTCATGAACTCACAATGTGTAAGAATATTTTGGTATTTTTCTTGCCGTTTAGTTTTAATTATTCTGAGGTGAGACAAGGAGAAGAGCTAATTGAAGCAGTTCTTCATAATTTATTCCATGTATTGGCATGATATTGAATATCACAACCATAAAAAATTATAGGTCTATGAAGAGACCAAATTAGCAGTTCCCTAAGGACAGTAATCCCTCCGGTCGGGTTTATTGGGTGTGCTAGGAAAACCTAGTTTCTTGGCAGATTAGGCGCAATTAGCATTTAATGTCCCGGTTAATTAGATTTTCTTTGATCTCGTCCTCCCATGCAAACAGCCAATACACTTTCCTTTTAGAGTAAGTACAATAAGGTGATGTAAGTGGGCTATAGGAGTTTAAATAATATATGTTTGCTGAGATCGAGGAGAGAGAAATGAAACGGGTTGTAGATTAAGAGCAAGTCAAGACGATATCTTCAAGAAGGGAACGACGCACAACGCCAACCTCTGCATGCACCAACACGATATCGAAGAGCTAGCCAAATTATTACAAAAAGAAAAAAGATCAACAAAACAATTGCAACAAACTTTAGCATCAACCACCAATGTTAGCAACTCGAGGGTAGTAGGAGAGTTTCTCCGATAACGACACCTTCAAGAAGGGAATGACGCACGATGCCGACTTTGCTACATCCAACCACGGAGGTTAGATCATGAGTTTTCACCGAAGAGAAGTCTGAGAAAATTCTGGACAATGCCTTCAACAAAAGAATGTTGTGTGAACGCCGGCATTGACAGGTTCAGCCAATAAAGTTTAGATCTAGAGCTTTCACCTCTAGAACTCTAGATCCATCATCGCATAGCCGCACACGAACGATCCTAATGGGACTTAGCCATGAAACTGGAACCATGCGCATGCAACATGTCGCCGAGTAACGCCTAGGGACGCCCGACATCGACACTGATCCCGTGACACCGAGTGTATGCCGATGTAGAGCCGACAGGCCAATCACATGTGACACGTTGAGCAAGGTCCGAACCCAAGCATCGAGCACACGCCTTCATGGGATATGTGAAGCACAAAACCACTGCACTAAGCTGGGGACGACCAATCACTTGAGCATGCTGCTGGAAACCTCCATCTGAGGCGAAAATTTGCCAACCTTGCACTCCGTATAAACCGTGCCTCCGGTAGGAACTGGGAAGATTCGTTACCGTCCCCGCCACTAGGAAACGGGAACCAAAAAGGTCCATCATCGCTACAAATATGAGATCAGAAGGCCTCTGGTGTGTTACCGCCGCCGCTGTCACCGCAAAGGCCGACTGCCACGCTGCCCCCGTGGCCATAGTGGCAATACCACCACTAAGAGAACCCGGGGCCGACCCGGTGTCCAAGGTCCCGCCTGGGCCACCACCAGATGTACCCCCACCGACGGCCGCCCCTACCAAGCGCGAGCGAGAGCCGGACTGGAAGGAGTAGCACGAGGGGCGGGCCGTCCTGCCGAGCAGCGCCACGACGACGAACACTAGACCATGCATAGTATGTGACCTCCAAGCCACAGCGCGATGAGTCGTTTTCCCGACTGACTTGGCAGTCGGTGATGCAGTCTCGTGGTGTGTGACCAGATCTCCACCGCCCCGATCTCCGGCAGCGGTCTCCGGGAGCGGCGAGGAGAGGGAGGGAGGGACGGCTGGTGGCGATGGGGCGATTAGCCCCCCCCCCCTCGGTGGCATGGAGGAGGCGACGCGAGAGGAGGCCTATCTACCAACTCTCTGCTAAAAGAAAAGATGGATGTATAAATGGAACTAATAATCATCCTCAATGCTGAACATAGCGTCAAGAGTAGGTAGCTAAGAAAGGACCAAATTTGGAGAGGGAATTTTCCGCAACTAGTTGCGGGTGCAACTAGTTGTCGGATACCCCACTTCCGAGTTTCCAAAAACTCCGAAACAAATCATGGACATGTGTCATGTTGAATCTACTACACCCAAAAAATTGCATCCCGAAATATTATCATATGTGACCTGTACAAAAAAGACAAATGACAGTTTTGAAATGTAGTCTACTATTGAAACTTCCATTTGTCTTTTTTGTACAGGTCACATATGATAATATTTCGGGATGAAATTTTCTGGGTGTAGTAGATTCAACATGACTCATGTCCATGATTTTTTTTGGAATTTTTGGAAACTCGGAAGTGGGGTATCCGGCAACTAGTTGCACCCTCAACTAGTTGCGGCTTGTCATTTCCCTTGTAAGTAATAATAGTATCATTAAGAGTGTCAACTGGGGTACCTCTTGTCCCAGGATATGGAACAAGCCCATATCAAAATGACAAGACAAACAAACACAATGAACAATCTCAACACCCTTTTTATTTACCATTAGATAGCTTTTTATTGTAAGGTGTATCACAGAAGGTTCACCATAGCATGTAAGTAAATTTCCACCATGAATGATGCATGGCTTAGATTAGCGGCCCAGGCGTCTCTCTAACCATTTATACAAACTCATTTAAACTCACTTCATTTCCACATTTATTTCACCCATGGTAAGCATCCATAAACAAAAGTACATGATATCAACTAAATGAGATGAAGTGCATGTTGAAAGCTTGCCATGTGACAGCACATATGAGCTAACTCTCAACCAAAGACATTTGTCAAGCCCACAACATCATAATTTTAATCACAATGGGTCATGTTTTATTTATGCAATGAAAGTAAAGTGTGCATCAAGTTCGAGAGAGCTCTATAACCAACTTTTCCCATAACAATCAACAACATAAGCATTTTCATTCAGAGGTATAGATAACACAAATATCATGATAAACATACTCGGAATAGCATAAAGCTAATAGGTAGATATGGTGGACTCACTGGAAAAACTTTGGTTGAAGGTGTTGGAAACAAGTTTTTGCTTGTTGGAATTTTTGGGCTAGCAAGAGGGAGAAAGTTGACCATCTAAATGCATGCATGAGTGTCCATAGAACTAACTAATCCATGTTAAAACAAGGTAAAATAACATTCAGCATCAAAACATGAATAAAAGATAGCTCTTGATAAAATACTTGCAAATTATTACTCATTAACAAGCTCATGAATCATGCAACTATATGTATCTTTTAAAATCAACTCAACATCCCTTTTCCCAATCTATAATAGCATCCAACATAATTCAACCCAAATTTCCAGTAGCTCTCTCATATATAAATGATAGTGTGGTGGTCTCACAAAATAAAAATCAAACCAAAACAAACAAAAAGACGCTCCAAGTTTATGCGATAAAGTGTTTCGATCGAAAAACAGAAGTTAGACGTGTGCAAACCGAGAGTGTGTAGGTCCAGTGGGGTTGTCTTCACATCCCCAAGCTTATGGTCTTCACCATCCTTGGATAGCTCTTGGTGCATCTCCTCTAATCCCTGTGAAAAAACTTCAAAACACCGTTTCTCCCATTTCTTTTCTGTGGGTGCATTAGTAGTGATAAACAAATAGATTTCTTGCTGCATATAATCCTTGAACAAAAATTCATATGAATGTCCAGAAAGTGTATAATGTTGTATGCCTACTCATAAACTCAATTGGATCAAAAAGATTCAAGTTAAAAGTTCTAAGCATGCATCAAACAAAATGGGACAGAATCTGTCCAAAAAACAGCAGCAGCAAAACGTATTTTTCTACCCTACTTAACTTTGTCGAAAATTCCAAAAAATTCATGCATACAGAGGATGAAAAGTTGCACTACAGTTCAAATATGAGCTCATTCGGAGTTACAGAATAAGAATTAAAAATCATACCGTGCA